>JAPXFY010002312.1:0-10000 GCA_030674185.1 Monoplex corrugatus
GGGCAAACTCCAAACGGACTGGGGTCAGAAGCCCCGGGGAGGCCCCCTTGGGGAGGAATCCGACCTGGGGGGGGGGGGATCCAGAGGGGTGGTCAAGGCAGACGCCTGCGTGGGTGGGGCGCTGGGCATAAAGCGGGGCCACCAAGTATACCCTGCGAACGAGGCAAGGGGAAATCCCATAGATGGGAAGTGCTGCCATGGCGCCATGTACGGTGCCATGGGAGGCGTCATGGGCTGAGACCCTGGATCCCCAGTGCCCAAGGGGCCAGCCTGCTGGTGGTCGGTTGTCATCTCCCAAGACGACTAAGCGCTCTGTCCACAATGGGACAGAGATGTGCCTGCCCGCAGTGGGTCGCTTGGCATTTGCCAAGGCGACCAAGCACTCTGTTCGGATGGGACAGAGAGGTTGGAGCGGGGGCACAAGCAGGCTGAAGGGGAGGAAAGGAGACAACCTGGGCGGATCTACAATCAGACGCCCGTAATAGGGGGTTGTGTCCCTTGGCCCGCCTGGCGAACCAGGGGGTGAGCCATTTTCTGCCCAAGTGCTGGCCTTCGTGCCTCCCGAAGGAGACCCATACCCGTGTCGCCCTTCAGCCATAGGGGCTGAAGCAGTAGCAGCTGAACCGGGGTTGAGCTGTACAGAGGGGGCGAGTACGGAATCGACAGAACCGCAGCTGAGTCGATTACCGGGAGGGGCAGTGTAAAGGCCGCAAAATAACAAAAAGTCAACAGAGCCGAAGCTGAGCTGAGGGCTCGTGGTCATGGCAACAGAACCGTAGTTGAGTTGTGATGACCAAGCCGGGGCGGACCTACGGTCTGACGCCCGTGACAGGGGTGTTGTCACCCATGACCCATCTGGCTAAGCAGGGGGTGAGCCTTTTTCAGAGCCGCAGCTGCATTGAGGGCACAAGCAGGCTGCAGGGAGGGAGACAACCTGGGCGGATCTATGATCTGACGCCCGTAATAGGGGGGTTGTCTCCCTTGGTCCGCCTGGCGAACCAGGGGGCGTCCCGCCTGGCGAACCAGGGGGTGAGTCGTTTTCTGTCAAGGTGCTGGCCTTCCTGCCTCCCAAAGGAGACCCATACCCGTGTCGCCCTTCAGCCATAGGGGCTGAAACAGTAGCAGCTGAACTGGGGTTGAGCTCTACTGAGAGGGCGAGTACGGAATCGACAGAGCCGCAGCTGAGTCGATTACCGTGAGGGGCAGTGTACTTTGGCACAACCTGCCTCCTGCCCGACGCCACTTTTCGTCTCCTGCTTCTTCTTCTCCTCCACTGCCCCTGCCCTCGACCTCGTTGCTGCAAGCTTCGTCTCCTCCTCTGCCGACTTCGCCTTCGCCTTCTGTCCTGATGGTGCCGCCTTCGCCTTCTGTCCCGCCGGTGCCGCTTTCGCCTTCTGTCCCGTCGGTGCCGCCTTCGTCGCCACCTCGGCCGCCACCATATGACTGTGATAGGCTGAAACTATGCCTTTTTAATGCTCAGTCAACATGCACTGATGGCAAAGCCGAAGTCATTGCTGATTTTATCGCAGATGAGCATGTTGACATTGCTTTTATCACAGAGACATGGCTTAACCCCCTTGGTCACGAACCTATACATGCTAGCCTCACTCCGAGTGGTTACAGGCTTGCTTCTTTCCATCGCTCATCCCGAGGTGGCGGTATCGCCATCCTCTACAACGACTCACTCCATTCCCGCCTATCTTTCTCGCAGTCTCTGCCTTTCTCCCATCCTTCTTTCGAGCACGTTGAAGTATCCTTCCAATCCACCCCTCACCCCATCACCTTCTCCTGTGTCTATCGACCCCCACCTAGCTCTGCCAACAAACTCACCACATCCACGTTTCTCTCTGACTTTGACCAATTGCTTGACCACTACTGCCTCTTACCTGGAAATCTCATCATTCTAGGTGACATCAATGTCCACTATGACAACACTCACCGTTATGACACAAGACATATCATCAACTCTCTGTCCAATCACAATATGACTCAACACATTTCTGAACCAACCCATCAAAAAGGTCACATTCTTGACTGGATCATTTCTCGTGATCACCACAATTCCGCTACTGACAACTGCTTAGTTCTTTCTACCCGTCTAACTTCAGCCCTTCCATCTGACCACTCTGCAATTCTCTGTTCTCTCGACATTTCTCCTCCTTCCCGTACCATGCGCACAGTGACTCGATGCAATCTCAAATCTATCGACCTCTCCACATTTTCATCTGATGCCTCCCGTCTCCTTTCTGAAAAGTCACATAACCTTGCCGATGAATTCTATACTACTCTCCACCATCTTCTGGACACTCATGCTCCAGCCACAACCCGTCTTTTACCTGACCGCCCCCCTACCCCCTGGCTCACTCATGAGATCGCCTGTGCAAAACGTGCCCGCCGCAGAGCAGAGCGCCGCTGGCGCAAATCCAAACTCACTGTACACAGGCAACTTTTCCAAGCCTCTAAAACAAAAGTATCCACCCTCATTGCATCAGCAAAAACAAGCTATTTCCAAACCAAAATCCTGAATGCCTCTTCTTCAAAAGAACTCTTTACAACCATGAATCATCTCCTTTGCACACGAAAAGATTTACCTCTCCCAACAAAACATACAAATGAAGAACTCCCATCTGTATTCTCCAACTATTTCACCACCAAAATACAAACTCTTCGTGACAGGCTTGACAGGACACCCTGTCAACCATGCCCACCTGACCCTTCCTTCTCTGGCACACCTCTTACTACTTTTACCCCAGTCTCACAAGAAGAAATTCTCAACGCAATCAGATCCATGTCGTTCAAAACCTGCGAACTGGATCCTCTTCCAGGTTCTCTCTACGCCGACTGTCTCCCTACTCTCCTCCCATTCATCACTGACATCATCAACACTTCTCTTCAAACTGGAACTGTCCAAGATTCTTTCAAGTCTGCTATTGTTCACCCTCTCCTCAAGAAACACAATTTAGACCCAAATGAACTGAAAAATTACCGGCCTATCTCTAATCTCTCTTTCTTGTCAAAACTCATTGAAAAAGTCGTCCTCAACCAGCTGAACTCTCACCTGTCTGCCAACAATCTCCTCAATCCTTTCCAGTCAGCCTACCGCCAGTGCCATAGCACTGAAACTGCCCTACTACACATTCTCAACAATCTCCTCCTTGCAACTGATACTGGCAAAATCTCTCTCCTCACACTCCTTGATCTGTCTGCAGCCTTCGATACCATTGACCATGGTATTCTCCTTTCTAGACTTCATCATACTTTTGGCATCTCTGACATTGCTCTCTCCTTTTTCACTTCGTATTTATCAAACAGAAAACAAACTGTTCTCATCAAGGGCACTTACTCTCAACCTGCATACCTGACCTGTGGTGTTCCACAAGGATCTGTCCTTGGCCCAGTTCTTTTCACTCTTTACACCTCCCCCCTGTCCACCATCATCAACTCCCACTCTATAAAACACCACTTCTATGCTGATGACACCCAACTTCAAGACAGTGACTCACCTGATAATATACAGCGCCTGTTGACTCGCACCACTGAGTGTTACTCAGACATTAAGAACTGGATGACGTTCAACAAACTTCAGCTTAATGACGACAAGACAGAAGCTATCCTCATTGGCACCCGTCAGAAACTTTCTCAGCTGCCTCCTCTTTCTCTCCCATTATGTAACACATCAGTCCCAATTTCTGATTCAGCTAAAAACCTTGGTGTCTGCATTGACTCTACCCTCTCCATGAACAACTTTGTTTCTCAAACTGCCAGATCTTGCTACTATCATCTCCATCGTAATAGCTGATCAGGAAGTATCTCTCTGTCGAAACAACTGCAAAACTCGTTCTCTCCTTCATAATGTCTCGCATTGACTATTGCAATTCACTCCTGTCTGGTCTTCCTGCCTCCACCATTCACATCCTACAGCGCATTCAAAACAATGCTGTATGCCTTGTACTCAAAAAGAAAAAAGCTGACCACATATCTCCTCTCCTGGCACAACTTCACCTGCTCCCTGTATCAAAGCGCATACAGTACAAATTAGACACCATGTGCTACAAAAGCCTCAATAACGCAGCCCCCGATTACTGTCAAGCCTACTTGAGATCTATGTTCCCTCACGTACCCTCCGCTCTGCCTCCGATCCTCTGACTTTTCGCTTTCCACGCACTAAGCTCAATACCTATGGTCCACGAGCCTTCTCTGTTTCTGGTCCACTCTCCTGGAACAAACTTCCTCTCTCAGTCCGTCAGCAACCTACTTTTGTCTCCTTCAAGTCCGCTCTCAAAACTCACCTTTTCTCCTCCGCATAAAATCCTAACCTCACTCAACCCCCCTCTGCAGCCTGTCTCCGCTCGGAGGGGAATCACATGGTTATAATATATAATTGTATATGCTATGCTCTCTATAATTTTCCATTGCTTTTATTCTTGCTTTTATTGCTTTTATTCTTTCTCCCCATTTATAGCCATGCGTGTGTGTGAGTGAGTGTGTGTGTGTGTGTGTGTGTGCGTGTGTGTGCGTGCGTGCATGCGTGCGTGCTTGCGTGTGTGTCTGCTTCAGCGCTTAGATTTGATTTTATCAAGATTTTGCGCTATATAAATATTGCAATTATTATTATTATTATTATTACTTACTTTTTACTTTTACTTTTTCCTTCCGCTTGTACCGGTGGGCGTCGCAGGGAGATACAGTCGTCTGTCAGCAGCAAGGCGGGTGGCCTGGAGAAGGGACAAATGTTCAAGGTCCCAACCTTTTCGTTTTTCTTTAATTGTTGTCCGTTTTCCTCGCCGTGTTGTTTTCCGTTGTAATCAGTCTGTTTGTATCTCCTTGTATTTTCTTGAGCAATTTGTTTATCCACTGCCGGCCTGCTAAGCCAGTCGCAGCTTCACCAGTGCCCCGTTGGCCAGCATTACCTGTTTCCACCTCCCACGACGAGGACGAGGGGTTGGGCTTTGGGAGGCGAGGGGCAGTGTGAAGGCTGCAAAATGACAAGAAGTCAACAGAGCCGCAGCTGAGTTGAGGGCTCGTGGTCATGGCAACAGAACCGTAGTTGAGTTGTGATGACCAAGCCAGGGCGGACCTACGGTCTGACGCCCGCGGGTAATGGTCCCCGTGGGTCGGGGGTTCCCCAGTGCCCAAAGGGCCAGCCTGCTGGGGGCCACTTGGCATTTGCCAAGGCGACCAAGTGCTCTGTCTGGTGGACCCGCAGTGGGTCGCTTGGTATTTGCCAAGGCGCCCAAGTGCTCTGTCCGGAATGGGACAGAGAGGTTGGGGCGGGGGCAGCAGCAGGCTGCGGGGGAGGAAGGGAGGCAACCGGGGCGGATCGACGATCTGACGCCCGTAAAGGGGGGGTTGTCTCCCTTGGCCCACCTGGTGAACCAGGGGTTGTCCCGCCTGGCGAACCAGGGGGTGAGCCAGTTTCAGTCAAGTTGCTGGCCTTCCTGCCTCCCGAAGGAGACCCATACCCAAGTCGCCCTTCAGCCGTAGGGGCTGAAACGGTATCAGCAGAACCGGTGTTGAGATGTACGAAGGGGGCGAGCACAGAATCGACAGAACCGCAGTTAAGTCGATAACCATGATGGGCAGTGTGAAGGCCGCAAAATGACGAAAAGTCAACTGAGCCGCAGCTGAGTTGAGGGCTCGTGGTCACCGCAATAGAACCGTAGCTGAGTTGCGATGACTTGTCGAGAGAGTGAGAGAGAGAAGACGTAGAAGGGAGAGACAAAGATGAAGAGAGAGCGGCTTTTGGTGCACCGGTCGAACCACCGGTCTGTGGGTTGGAGAATTCGGCGGACGAAATCTTCTTAACCCTCGCTTTGCCACCCAATCGCTTCACATAAGTTTCTCCCTTAAACGAAAACATAGGCAAGACACAAAAACAGCAACGAGAATCAATCGATCGCGTAGCGAAATCGAAAAATACTTAGCTGCTCAGAGCGTATGAGGCGAGCTGGAAGATGGCTGCCGAGAAAAGAGGAAGAGCACATGCGCAAGAGCAAGACATAGATACTCTCAGAGTTGTGGTCCCTTCGGACTTTATTGTTTATGAGGCAGGAATGGCAAATCGCTGCCGCTTATTGCATCAGTGAGCCACGGTACAGTATGTGTAGTTAAATTTGAACTTACGTTTTCACTGAAATCTAGACAGCCATTTCTTAACCCCCCTCCCCTCAATATTCTTTTTATTCCCCCAAAAACTGACTTTGCACACACACACAAAACACACACACACACACACAAAACACACACACACACACACACACACACACACACACACACACACACACACACACACACACACACACACACACAAAACACATACTGTACGAGCAAATCAGGTTCAATATCATCATCAGGTGCTTTGCCACATGGCGTTGACGATTATGGACTTCCATCTGTCTCTATCTCTTGTTGCTTCAAGCATCTCTTTCGCCCCTCCCCCCCCCCCCCCCCTGTCTTCAGCCACTCTGTCCAGTATCTTCTACCCGGTGCTCTTCTTCCCTCCAGCTTTCCCGTTGTGACCAGGTGTTCCAATTCCTCTTTCCTCATAAAATGGCCTATGAATGGTGCCTGCTTATTCCTAATCTTCCTTATGAATGATCTACTTGTGTCTGCCTCTATCAAGACTGTCTCGTTTGTTTTCGTTGCTGTCCATTGAACTCTCAACATCCTTCTTAGAAACCACATCTCGGCTGCCTCAATCTTGTTCTGGCTTTGCTTGTTGACTGTCCACGCCTCGCAACCGTACAACAGTATTGGTTCTATGTAACATTCAAGAACTCTCTTCCTGATGTTAATTGATAGGCGTTTGTTGGTAAGAATGCTTTCCATCTTCTTGAATGTTGTTTTGGCTTGGCCGATTCTGCTGGCTATTTCTGATGTGCATCTGCCGTCTGATGAAATGATCGTTCCCAGGTATTTAAAATTATCAACCTGTCTCAAGGTTGTGCCGTTTGCTGTTATTTTGCATGAGGGAATTTCATGTTTTTACTGACCACCATGACTTCAGTCTTCCTGCTGTTTAGTTCCAACCCCTTACCTTTGCTTTCTATTTCAAATATATTCACAAGGTTTTGTAGGCCCCTTTCACTTTCTGCAATTAGCACGGTGTCATGTGAGTATCGAATGTTGTTTATCATTTTTCCTTCAACCTTTAATCCATTGTCTTCCTCTAGGTTTCTCATTATGTTTTCGCTGTAAAGTGAAAACAGATCTGGTGACAAAACACAACCCTGTCTGACTCCTCTTTTGATGTTTTGGAAAGAGCTTATATCGTTTTTTATTCTCATTGCAGCTGTTTGTTCCCAATACATATTTCTGATTATTCGTAGATCTTTTCCATCAATATTGAAGTTATGGTGATCAGTAAAAAACATGAAATCCCCTCATGCAAAATAACAGCAAACAGCACAACCTTGAGACAGGTTGATAAGTTTAAATACCTGAGAACGATCATTTCACCAGACGGCAGATGCACATCAGAAATAGCCAGCAGAATCGGCCAAGCCAAAACAACATTCAAGAAGATGGAAAGCATTCTTACCAACAAATGCCTATCAATTAACATCAGGAAGAGAGTCAAAGGGTTAATTTTTTTGTAGTTGGTGGATAGGATGCGGGAGTCAAAGGGTTAAGTTTTTAGCAGTTGGTGGATAGGGTGCGGGAGTCAAAGGGTTAAGTTTTTGCAGTTTGTGGATAGGGTGCGGGAGTCAAAGGGTTAAGATTTTTGTAGTTGGTGGATAGGGTGCGGGAGTCAAAGGGTTAAGTTTTTTGTAGTTGGTTGGTGGATAGGGTACGGGAGTCAAAGGGTTAAGTTTTTTGTAATTGGTGGATAGGGTGCGGGAGTCAAAGGGTTAAGACAATCGAAGTAGTAGGGATGTATTGGAGCTGGAGGGGTGTGCAGGATGTATGAAACACTAAACTGACACCATCAGAAAGGTTGGAACATAAAGATGGGCAGCAAATAAGCAATTTTCAATGTTGTAGCTTGGAACTGAACTCCCATTCACTGCTTTACCTTCTCCAACCACGAACGGGATCAGCACGAAGTACGGGCCACTCGGAATGAAGTTTTTCGAGCCAGGCTTGAAACTGCAATCAGAAAGGAATAGTTAAAGTTTTTCTGTTTGTTTGTTTGTTTGTTTGTTTGTTTGTTTGTTTGTTTGTTTGTTTTGTTGTTGTTGTTTTGTTCCATTTTCTTCTTCACCTTAATGGCCACAACAGCTAAAACACTTTTCACAATGCGATGACGATGTCGATGAGGATGATAATCATGATGCTATGAGTTCCATCTAGAATTGAGACTTCGTGACAGGGCTGTACTCCACGCTTACTAATCATGATGCTATGGAGTTCCATCTGGGGTTGAGATTGCATGACAGGGTTGTGCTCTACGCTTATTATCATCGTATATCCTGGCGTCAACCAGGCACCGAGAGATGCAGATATCTGCGGTGCTGGTCAGAAGATTTGAGCAACACCCTCAATGATGCATCCGTGAAGAGGATGAGACTCGACTGTGTGGTCCCAGTCTTCCCAATGAGCCCACAGCACGCCCAGCTCTTGGTAGGAGCCGGTTAGAGCCGAAAAATCCCACAATGATGTATTTTTGAAGGGACTGATGGGGATTCGAACCCACAACCTTCCAGTCGGTAGTCCGTTGCGCTAACTACTACACCATGGCGACTGGTCTAGTTGAAGTTTTCTTTCTCTCTACCTCATCCATCATACAGGCTGCTGGTTCTACGCCTAACAATGCATTCTTTAGCATCAGCTCACAAACTGTATCCGTTTGCAGTGTGTAGCCGGATGTATGCAGACCCAAATCCTTAAATCAAGTGAAGTTGTTGTCGTGGACTGAGGCGGATGCGACCTCTTTACTGTCTGAGTCAGCCTTGTAGACTGTGTGTGACGCGCATTAATTTCATAACAGCTAGCGACTGTCGCAAAGACATGAGGTGAGATACTGCTCCACTCGTCTTGTTGTAAACAGGGAAAAATATTGGGTAGCCGACCTACACAGTCTTTCGACAACCCTGCCTACTTGCCTTGAAGGATTTTCGTGTGGTTTCCTCTCGCTGTAAAAGTTCTGCAGTGTCACAAGCCAAGGTATTCTTGTTGATTTACATTATTTGTACATGTTTAGATTTTAGAATTCTGTTATGGTACGTTTGACATATATGTGTTTCTTATTGCCATGAGGCCTAGATATATGAAAATTGAAATACACCGAACAAACGACTCAAAACTATATCTCTAGTTATCTGTAAGTGTTATAAATATAGAACATGTCGTTTATTATTGGTTGGTGCGCGTTGTGTGGCTATGTCCCCGGGATTTGTCATTTCCCCACATTGCCATTCGGTTTGTAAGTAAGGTAACTGATGACTGGGTCCGAATGGGTCATGCAAAGCACGGACAGCTCCCTTTGCTTGAAGAAATGTTGATTGGCTTCGGGAGCTTGGGAGGCGATTGTCCCGAGAGTGGCGAGGCATTGGTGCTCCCAATCTCATCCGCACCGTCGTGGTGTTTCTTGTTAACCAGAGCATGTTGTCTACTACTGTGAAGAAAATATACTACATGTGTCGGCTACAGTTACCAAAATAAAAAAAAAGGGCATGTATTTGGAAGCATACGTTAATTAATCATCGTAATAAAGAATGTTTTTCTTCTTAGTAAGCTTTCATACTTTGACAACACTGAAACCAAACGTTTATTTTACAATCCTTCTAGTCCTTCGGAAGGGGACGAAAATCGAGTGGGACCTGTGTGCCTTCTGGCTGCGCACGCTAAAGATCCCACGGCAGTTGAAAATCGTGAAGAGCCTTGGCAAAACAAATAAACAAACAAAAAGAACAAAAAAACAAAAAACAAAAACAAAACAAAAAACGTTGGAGAGATCGGTTGATTTCCCAGGTCCCACCCCACAGTGAGCCCATGTTTATCGTCTCACCGACCACAGCTTAAGATTTTGTGGAAGAAAGAGAAAAATATTTGACCGATA
>JAPXFY010002312.1:15000-28145 GCA_030674185.1 Monoplex corrugatus
AGGATGTACCCAGTCTCAAAGGGCGATTCACACCAGACCAGTCTATGAAACGCTCCGGGGACCATTTCAGATCTAAACCGTTCTGGGCCGTTTTGTTCTGTTTTACACTGGCACGATAAAAGCGTACCGGTACACTGTGCTCTGTCCAGCAACAAACGAACAAAGAAGGCGTGCCCAGTCACAAAGGCGATTTACACCAAACCAGTATGTGAAACGTTCTGGGACCATTTCAGATCTGAACCGTTCTGGGCCGATTTGTTCTGTTTTACACTGGCATGATGAAAGTGTACCGACAAGCGTGCTGACCCCTAACATAACCCCGAGAAAACTTGAGTAGAATGCTGTACGTCGGTAAGAAACATGGCACCTCCCAGCTATGATGCTTTTTTTTTGCTTTTTTGGCTGCAGTTCATATGGACATACACACACACAGGCGCGCACGCGTTCGCGCACACACACTCATTAACCACACACTCTCTTTCTCTCTCTCTCTCACACACAAACAATACAACACAACACAACACATACACATGTATACACCAGGAATGTAAATGCCATACGTAGATATGATGATGTCCTACTTCTTCAGATATAGATAATGCTTTTTTGTTTGTTTTCTTGTTTGTTTATTGTTGTTGCTGTTGTTGTTTTTGTATTGGTTGTTTTTCTTATTCCTGTAATGTTGTTGTTGTCGTCGTCGCCGTCATCTTCTGTCCCATTTTCTGCACCATTCCTGTGACACAACACTTAAGCCGCTTATTTTAGCTCTCCAACAATCCTTCAACCCCACCGAATCCCAAGTCACCGTCATCATAAGAGCAAGCCATGAAAGGCTTTTATTTTCTTGGGTGTCACTGTAGAGGTGAGTTGATGGTCAGCGACGAGTCTGAAGTCATGAACAGAAAAAAAAAACCGCTGTGTTATGTCAATGTCTCCTCTCCTTCACGCCATCGTTCGAAGCCTTCCTTGTTCTGCCTTTTTCTTTTCTTCAAAGGCACATAATTATAAGCGCCATTCCTTTTATCTCCTACATGTTCAGATGTAATCTTCTTCAGCTGTGTGTGATCAGTGACGCTAAGCAGATTTGATCCTTGCACAAAAAAAAGGTTACAATTGCATGCAAAGAAATGATCACACATGGCGCATTGCCAGTTATTTCCATAATGACATGTCAGATACTAGTACAATTCTTTCTTGTTTCTTTGGGTGTGCTGCCTGTGACTCTGAAGCTTTTGCTCCTATCCCTTTGACTCCTGCGCCCTATGCACCAGCTGCAAAAAACTTAACCCCTCGAATCCCTCACCTTATCCACCAGCTTTCTGCAGGAAGCTGGTGGATAGGGTTAGGGAGTCAAAGGGTTAAGTTTTTGCAGTGCTAGCATGGTTGACGATGCAGGATGCTGATGGATAGGGTGCAGGAGTCAAAAGGTTAGCCTAGCTTGAATTCAATACATGACGATTTGGCAATAAATCATTATAAATTTTGACGATGTGTTTGCGTACATACGTGTGCGTGCGTGCGTGTGTGTGTGTCCGTGTATGTGTGTGTGCGTGCGTATGTGTGTGTGTGTGTTTTTTGTCTGCCTGTCCGTGTGTGTCTGTCTGTGTGTGTGTGCGTCTGTGTGTGTGTGTGTGTGTGTGTGTGTGTGTGTGTGTGTGTGTGTGGTGTGTGTGTGTGTGTGTGTGTGTGTGTGTGTGTGTGTGTGTGTTCGAAGCAAAAGGCACTACACGTGTGGCAATATGGTTACCCACATTACAGTTTCAAAAGGCATGGTTTCAGCATGAATTACACGATATAGGCCTACGTAACGTAGCCTCTCCATCAGCAAGCCCTACGCTGTGCCTCCTCGTGGCAACAGGCGGTAACTGAGCACCTCACGGACTCAGGCTGAATCTCGTAGGACTCGGAGGAGGTCTGGCCCCCAGACGTGAGGCATGCAGGCCCACCGGCGTGTGGATACGCCCTGGTGCCCACGAACCAGACCCCCAAGCTATGGGTGAATAGCTCCACTGCCTTGTGGACATCTCGGGAGAGAGTAATAATAATAATAATAATAATATATTTTATTTATATAGCGCAAAATCTTGACAAAATCAAATCTAAGCACTGAGCGTATACATGCATACATACCTACATACATATGAGCGTATACATGCATACATACATGCTTACATACTTACATACATAAATCTAAGCTGAGCGTATACATGCATACATACATACATACATAAATCTAAGCGTATACATACATAATACATACATACATACGTACGCACATGCATACATAATAATTACAATATTTATATATCGCAAATCTCGACAAAATCAAATCCAAGCGCCGAAAAGACACACACGCACACACGCACGCACGCACGCCACACACACACACACACACACACACACACACACACACACACACACACACACACACACACACACACACACACACACACACACACACACACACACATGCATGGCCACAAATGGGGAGAAAAGAATAAAAGCAATAAAAGCAAGAATAAAACCAATGGAAAACCACAGAGAGCACATCATATACAATTATATATTAAAACAAAGTGATTCCCCTCCGAGCGGAGACAGGCTGCAGAGGGGGGTTGAGTGAGGTTAGGATTTTATGCAGAGGAGAAAAGGTGAGTTTTGAGAGCGGACTTGAAGGAGGCAAAAGTAGGTTGCTGACGGACTGAGAGAGGAAGTTTGTTCCAGGAGAGTGGACCAGAAACAGAGAAGGCTCGTGGACCATAGGTATTGAGCTTAGTGCGTGGAAAGCGAAAAGTCAGAGGATCGGAGGCAGAGCGGAGGGTACGTGAGGGAACATAGATCTCAAGTAGGCTTGACAGGTAATCGGGGGCTGCGTTATTGAGGCTTTTGTAGCACATGGTGTCTAGTTTGTACTGTATGCGCTTTGATACAGGGAGCCAGTGAAGTTGTGCCAGGAGAGGAGATATGTGGTCAGCTTTTTTCTTTTTGAGTACAAGGCGTACAGCATTGTTTTGAATGCGCTGTAGGATGTGAATGGTGGAGGCAGGAAGACCAGACAGGAGTGAATTGCAATAGTCAATGCGAGACATTATGAAGGAGAGAACGAGTTTTGCAGTTGTTTCGACAGAGAGATACTTCCTGATCAGGCTTATACGAGAGAGTAAGGTTAGCAGAGAGACCATACACAAACCGATGGAAGGCAACGGGAAACCACCATCGTAATTTTTCCCAGGATATCATGGACAGAAACAAAAAGATCAAAGACAACGACGTAAATAGGTTGGAGCAGCTTCGTCTGGTAGGGACCGTCATGCGGCGCAGGTGACACCGGACTGTCAGCAAGTTACTGCGAACCCTAAACTCAGATTTAAAAACATCAAAGTTGCAACATGGAATATAAGAAGGTAAATTAGAAAATATCAAGACAGAGATGAAAAGACTTAACATTGGTATTTTAGGACTAGGGGAAGTGAGATGGAAGGGGGCAGGCATGATAACATCAGGAGAATACACAATGATATATTCTGGTGGTAACTCACATGAAAGAGGAGTAGGCATCATGATGGACAAAGACAAATCAAAAGCAGTTAAGGGATACTGGGCTGTGTCCAACAGAGTTTTGCTGGTCAAGTTGGGAGGCAAACCATTTGATATCAATATCATACAGGTGTATGCACCAACATCCGCAAGTTCTCAGGAAGACATCGACAACTTCTACGAAGTATTACACTTTAGAGATGGCCAAAATCCAATGTAAATCACAAGAAGTTACTGTAATAATGGGAGATTTTAATGCTAAAGTGGGACAGGATAGGGTGGAGGATATAGTTGGACCTCATGGCCTTGGTACGCAAAATGAAAGGGGGTGAGAGACTTGTAGAATGGGCACAGATGAATGAACTTATAGTAGGAAACACCTTTTTTGAGCAGCCTAATAGAAGAAAATGGACTTGGATGAGTCCAGGAGATAATACCAAAAATCAGATTGACTACATCCTGATCAACAAAAGATTTAGAAATTCTTTACTGTCAGCAAAAACACTACCAGGCGCAGACTGCAACAATGACCACAATCCTGTAGTGGGAAGATTTAGACTGAACTTGAGGAAAAGGAAACAGACCAAAAACGACATCAAATTAAACCTTGGACTCTTGAAGACAGATGAAGGGATACGTAAAAAATTTAATGTGCATGTTCAAAACAAATTCAGTGCTCTGGAAGACGTTGGTGACAGTGAGGAACAATGGACAAAGTTGAGGAATTCGATAAATGAAGCTTGTGAAGAAATCCCTAAAGCAGATAGAAAAGCAAAAAAGAACTGGATGACTAATGAAATTTTGGGTTTGATGGAGGAAAGGAGGAAGGCAAAGAGAAATGAGGAGATCTACAGGAAGATATACAAGGAGATCAGGAAGAGGTGCAATGAAGCTAAGGAAGCTTGGCTGAAATCAAAGTGCAAAGAAATGGAAGACCGACACAAAACGGATCCTCAGGGTATGTACAGACGAATTGAAGAAATTGTCCACAGAAAAAATACATGCACATCAACTGGTTGCTTGAAATCGAAAGATGGCACGCTTATCATGGAAAAAGACAAAATATTAGACAGATGTGGAGAGTACATTAAAGACCATTTTGAAGATGACAGAAACGAAGAACACATTATAAAAAAGAACTTTGAAGGACCACCCATAATGAAAGATGAAGTTAGAGCAGCACTGAAAAAGATGAAACCAGGAAAAGCCCCAGGACCAGACAACATCACTACAGAGATGATTGAAGCCCTGGAGGAATTTGGCATAGAAAAAATAACAGTCCTCCTAAATAAAATTTACGACACTGGAAAAATCCCCAAAGATATGTCAAAATCAATTTTCATTGCACTTCCAAAGAAGACGGGCTATAAAATGCGAACTCCATCGCACAATCAGTCTGATGAGCCATGTAACAAAAATCCTGTTAAGAATAGTCATGATGAGGACAAGGAATAGAATCAAAAGAGAAATAGCAGAAGAACAGTGTGGATTTGTGGAAGGGAAAGGAACTATTAATGCCACATACATCCTAAGAACTATTATAGAGAGGTCAAATGAGATGAATAAGGATTTATATTTATGCTTTGTTGACTAACCAAGGCTTTCAATCGGGTAAGACATGATGAATTGATCAACCAATTGGAGAGACTCAATGTTGATGGAAAAGATCTACGAATAATCAGAAATATATACTGGGAACAAACAGCTGCAATGAGAATAGAAAACAATGTAAGCTCTTTCCAAAATATCAAAAGAGGAGTCAGACAGGGTTGTGTTTTGTCATCAGATCTGTTTTCACTTTACAGCGAAAACATCATGAGAAACCTAGAAGAAGACCCTGGATTAAAGGTTGGAGGGAAAATGATAAACAACATTCGATATGCAGATGACACCATGCTAATTGCAGAAAGTGAAAGAGACCTAGAAAACCTCATGAATATACTAGAAATAGAAAGCAAAGGTAAGGGGCTGGAACTAAACAGCAGGAAGACTGAAGTCATGGTGATCAGTAAAAAACATGAAATCCCCTCATGCAAAATAACAGCAAATGGCACAACCTTGACACAGGTTGATAAATTCAAATACCTGGGAACAATCATTTCTTCAGACGGCAGATGCACATCAGAAATAGCCGGCAGAATCGGCCAAGCCAAAACAGCATTCAAGAAGATAACAAGCATTCTTACCAACAAATGCCTATCAATTAACATCAGGAAGAGAGTTCTTGAATGTTATATAGAACCAATACTGTTGTACGGATGCAAGGCATGGACAGTCAACAAACAAAGCCAGAACAAGATTGAGGCAGCCGAGATGTGGTTTCTAAGAAGAATGTTGAGGGTTCCATGGACAGCAAAGAAAACAAATGAGACAGTCTTGATAGAGGCAGACACAAGTAGATCATTCATAAGGAAGATTAGGAAAAGACAGGCAACATTCATAGGCCATTTTATGAGAAAGGGGGATTTGGAGCACCTGGTCACAGCGGGAAAGTTGGAGGGAAAGAGAGCACCGGGTAGACCCGTATGTATGTATGTGAGTGAGAGAGAGGGTGAGAGAAAGAGAAAGAGAGAGAGAAATGGACAGACAGATAGACAGATAGATAGATACATGTAGATATATAGATAGAGAGACAGACAGACAGAGACTTCAGAACACTTTATTACTCAAGGACAGTAGCATTAGGTCCCATTGGACCTGTTCCACAGCTAGTCCTGGCTACTATACACACAGAATATCAGTATTTAAACACACACACACACACACATTCACTCTAAAACACACACACATACACGCACACACACACACTAAAACACACACCAAACAAAACGCTAGATTTAGTTATGAAATGAGTAGTGATTGTATGGCAAGAAGGATATTTGGGTGGTATCACGGGAAGGATATTTGGGTGTGTCCTCTATAACAGTAAGATGAATTGGGGATGTATATGAAGAATTGTTTCTCTACTTAGAAGTCACACACACAACAAGGAAGGAGAGTGACGAGAAGAAATGCACTAACCACACTAGACATGATTCTCATAAGCAGTCCACACATAGATTAATAACTACGACGTATTTATTTAATCAATCAACTTCAGCATAAACGTGATTCACCATTCCTACTGTCCGGGGTCCTAATATTCCTAAAATCCTAAGATGCACTACGAATCATCAGAACTTGCATATCACTAGAATGCTGAACACTTTCTTATGTCCAACTCTACTCTTTGCTTTGTGGAAAATCAAACATACTACCTACTTCTATCCCTACCCTAACAAAAGTATAAAATGAGACGTGGGATTACATACCTCTAAGATAGGTAAGATAGGTTGGAAGGTCTCTCGTTCACCGACTCAATGGCTGACTCAAGATTCTCTCTCTCTCGGTTCTCCGATCCACCCTGGGTGACAATCGAATGGGTGAATGCTATAGTGATTGACTTTCTGGCTTTTATACAGTGCGTTTCTGTTGTTTCTGTCACAAACCTTCCCACCTGTCTGTCATTGGACATCGAAATTTGAATAGCTAACCTGTCTTTCACTGGACATCAAAATTTGAATAACCAAGCAATCTTTGGCACCTGGCGGCCCTGGTTGTTATTCAACTTTCTGGACTTTTAGCTTGGAAGTTGGTATTTGCTGAAACCTTTTGTGTACTAGATAACCTACCCTCTAAAGTTGGATAAGACCAATGTGAGCGTTAGATCCTGCTCGGTGGAAAATGTTGAGTAACCTGTTAAATCATGGATGGCGTGCTCTTCATTACGCAAACCTTACGTACCCGTGTAAGATAGGGCTTGAATATTCTCCCCCCCCCCCCCCCCCCTTAGAGGTCGGTGGAAGACGCCGAGTAACCAGTTAAATCATGGATGGCGTGATCTTCATTACGCAAACCTTACGTACCCGTGTAACGATACGTCTGAGGGGGACTAGGTCGGTGGAAATTGTTGAGTAACCAGTCCAATCATGGATAGCGTGATCTTCATTATGCAAACCTTACTTACCCGTCTAACAATACGGTCTGCGTGTGTGTGTGTGCATGCGCACGCGCGTTGTGTGTGTGTATATCCGCGCACAATGACAATGATGAATAGTACTATATCATTTGCAAGGAGGACTAGGCCATCGATTGGGGAACTTAGCCATCGATTTATTGCAACTAGGAAGACATCCGTCTCTGTACCTTGTAAGTATACCAACGAAAACATGCACATAATACACACACAAACGCGAGCGCGCGCGCACACACACACACACAACACACACACACACACACGCACACACACGGAGAAAAACACACCTCATCCCCACATACACACCACACACACACACACACACACACAGAGATAGAGAGAGAGAGAAACATACAAACACCCCCACACACACGTACACACCACACACACACGCACACACACACACAATCACACGCATACACACATTCCCATCCCACTCCACCCGCACACACACGCCACACACACATACAAACACACACGCACACACACATACACACACAAACACACATACACACACACACACACACACATACACACACACATACACACACAAAAACACACATACACACACACATACACACACATTCCCGTCCCTCTCCCCTCCTCAAAATCACCCAGATTCAGTCGAAACACCCTTGTTCTAACACACACGCCAAACAGACATACACACACACACACATACACACACACACATACATACACACACTACACAAACACACACACAGACATACACACACATCATACATACAAACATACATACATACATACATACACACACACATATACACATAGACACATTCACACACATACACACACGCACGCGCATACACACGCACAGACACATAAGCACATGCACACACATACACTCACACGAACACACACGCACACAGAATGGAGTACTCATTTATTCTCAGGAGTGTGACTGAATATGAATAAATAGAACATTTTCATTCATTTGTTATAAAAGCTGTGGTTTTACCGAAGACTGCTGAGGGTCAAATGGACGGATAGGCGCTCAAATGAAAGCATACTGAATGAGTTGGGTACTACACGCAAGCTTCTAGTACTCATACAACGGAGGAAACTGAAATATGTTGGACACGCAATCCGTAATGAGAGAACAGACTTGATGTCCACTGTCCTCCAAGGTAAATGTGGAAGGAAAGAGAAACAGAGGACGGCCACCTGCATCACTTGCTAGAAACATCACAAACATCAGTGGCAAGAAACTCCAGGAGGTGGTCAGACTTAGCCAAGATCGAGAGTGCTGGAGGCAACTTGTGAGGACATCATGTGCAGCGGCCAACACTGTTCCCGGTGACGCCGACAGGTGAGACAGGTGAGGTTATAAAAGGTTTTCCCTCCGTGGCAAATAGCACAATAGTAGTTCTCTATGGTGACATGCGTAGTTGTAACGGGTCAGATGACCTTATACAATACAAAATAATCTTTGTAAGCTTTCTCTCTCCCTCTCTGTCTGTCTGTCTGTCTGTCTGTCTCTCTCTATCTCTCTCTCTCTCGCTCTCTGTCTGTCTGTCTCTGTCTCTCTCTCTCTCTCTGTCTCTCTCTCTTTCTCTCTCTACTTTATTTTGATTTAATATTTTTTGTCAACATTCATGATTTGTTTGACTTTTGTATCTGCATTTATCTCACGCTCTTGAATTGCACTTCTCTCTCTCTCTCTTCAGGGCTTTGAAAGTGGTTTGCTCTAGGGTGTTTTTGAAAGTGTTACTCAATACTACAATACACCCCATTTCATATTGTGAGCAGTCTAATCGAATTCAGTGAATAGTCTGTACCCCCCCCCCCCCCCACACACACACACACCTCTCAGCTGTTGTACCCACCAACTTTCTGCAGGAAGCTGGTGGATAGGGTGAGGGAATCGAATGAAAGGGGTACATTTTTGTTTGTTTTGCAGCTTGCAGAAAAGGTGCGGGAATGAAAGGGTCAAAAGTCAACGTTTATGCCGATGACTCATCAAGGGGAGGGGTGTATAAATTACGGGCCTTGGACTCCTGTTTCACACTGTGCTATTTCCCCACCCACAGCCACAAACGTAAACGGGCGTGTAGGCACACACGGGAAAAACCGTACACACACACACAAACAGCGCGCGCGCGCACACACACACTCATGCTGAAAGATTGCTATGTGTGGTAACAAAAGTCAATTTTGAGCGAGTTGAATAATGAAAAGTGCCGGGCGAATTTCGTATCCGTGTTAGTTGTATCCTGTTCACAACAATGTATATCTTACGATACTTTTATTTCCTTTTTATATCTTCTCTCTCTCTCTCTCTCTCTCTGTGTCTGTCCCTCTCTCCCCTTCTCCCACTTTCTGTCTCCCCCCTCTCTCTTTAAGAGATAGAGAGAGAGAGAGAGAGAAAGAGAGAGAGAGGGCAGAGAGGGTGGGAGATGTACTTCCAGCGACAAAGGACAGATTCATATGGAGGGCCATGATCACCAACGCCATGCGGCAGGGAACATAATGATGATCTATATATAATGTATAAACACAGAGAGAAAGCGTTGCATAAATAAATGAATAAATATATATATATATATATACATATATATATCGCTTTCTCTTTGTGCTTATACATTATGTGTAAAAAGAGTTTCGAAGATTTTGATTCTCTCTCTCTCTCTATTTCTCTCTCTGTACATGTATGTGTGTGTGTGTGCTTATACACAATGCATAGTAAGAAAGTGTTTCGTAGTTTTTTTTTATTTCTCCCTCCTGGGTCGCTCTCTGTCTCTGTCCATGTCTCTGTCTGTTTGTCTGTCTGTCTGTCTCTCTCTCTCCCTCTCTCACCCACACCCATCCACACACACACCTCGCTGTATGTCACAAACCGCCAGCTTAATACCGTCTAGGGATTGCTAGTGGCTGGACATACTATACATGTACAAACTTAGTATGAGCACTTCACATTTAGGTTTTTGCATACAGGGTTGGAATCATTCACACACACTAAAACCAACACCATACTACCATTACACAACCAAACCACCTTCCATTCATCCCATGGAGTGAAGAGTATGCTTGGAAATGGTTAATCTTCAGGAAAAAAAAATGAACCAGAAAACTGTGCCGAAGACGAGAAGGAACAAAATCACAAGACGCTATCATAATTAACGATTGAAACAATAAAACTGGCTAACCATAACATTGAACATGTGAAATAACGGCGTGTTAAAGATAATTTGCTATAGGACTTTTTGACAGGCTAACAAAACATTCATATGTTAAGGATGGTGAGGCAAATATATCAGAAACTGTCTTAGATAGTGTAGGAATATGTCTTTTCACCCGAACGCATGAAAGAATATGACTATGTGTTATCTTTTTTCCACACAGACATACTATATTCCTGGTGTATTTTGTTTTAAATGCATCAAGTTTCCACCTATACATAAGGGATTGTATACTTCTGCTGGCAGGAAACTGCTTAAGTGTTTTGCTAATTTCAAAGTTCATATAACAGTTTTCATACTTTTTCTGTTTATCTTGAAACTGCTTCCATACATAGGAGTCCACTAAGGTATAACACTCATGCAATGAGAGGGAAAGTTGTACATTATTAGAATCTGGGGAGCTCTTTGCCCCCCGTTTGGCAGCCCTATCAACCACATCGTTATAATGAAAAGAACTATGAGATGGTATCCAGCAGAAAGTAATATCAATGCCTCTTAAGGATAAACTATTAATCAAGTGAGTAATTTCCAATATCATTTCAGATCTTGTTTGTAATTTTGATAATTCAAGAGCTTGAAGTACAGATTTTGAATCAACGCAAAAAAGTATCTTGGGAAGTGTCCTAGGAAAATTTATCATATAATTCAAAGCCATTAAGATTGCAAAGAGTTCAGCGGTAAAGACAGATTTATTAAGTCCTATATAGAAGGATTTCTCAATTTTGAGAGCAGGTATTAAAAACGCTGAGCCTGCTTGTCTTTCAATTATTGATCCATCAGTGTAAACTTTCAAGTGATCGGAATAAAAATCTTCTATATGACATTTACATGTAACTTGACTTGCCAGTAAGTAGATATTATCTTCTTTTTTTAAGTCAGTGTGACGTATGTCAAAACGTGCTCTTTGAAGTTCCCAACTGGGTACAGGTGAAAAGGAAGGTCTTGATGTGACAGGATCTGCTTCTAGATCTATTCCAGAGCCTTTCATAACATCAGTTGTATATGTTGCTAGTGTGACCTGTGAGGATATTGATTTAGCTCTTTTTGGAAAGTCGGAGTCTGATCTTATTTTTGTCTCTGTTTCAATGCTGTTTTCTATGGTGGTGTTTCTTAACAGAAATTTAGTGGAAGCGACTTTTCTTTGTTCATCAAGCGGCAATAATTTGATCGCGTTGTATGTGCGAAGACAAGAGGCATGCATTGGAAGATCCAGCGCAAGTTTGAAACCTTTACAATCTAAGCTCTGCAGTTTTGTTAATAAGTGTTTCGGTGCACTGAAGAAGATTTCTTGGGCATAGGTTAATTTAGATCTAATGAGCGATTTACAAAAATGAACAAGTGTTGATATATCTTGTCCCCATGTCTGTTTGCGAACTATTTTCAAGAAATTTAAACTTTTTTGAGCTTTTGTTAATAAGTATTCAATATGCTGATTCCAAGATAATTTCGCTGTAAGGAAAACTCCTAAGAATTTAATCGACTCGTTATATTGAAGAAGAGTATCTCCCAGTTTGAACGTGGGAATATTTGCTGGGTTAGCTCCACTGTTAAACAAAACTATCTTTGTTTTTTCCACTGATAAATGCAGTCCATTTTCTACCATATATCGTGCTATTGTATCAAGCTCTAATTGATAACATTTACGTGTATAATTAAGACCGCGCAAAGGAGTTTTTCTTTTCATATTTACCTGCATCCGCATGCATAAATCGTCAGCATATTGAACTAAAACTACATGTTTAGAAATTTTACTGGGCAAGTCATGCAATAATATCATGAAGAGAAGGGGAGCAATAACGGATCCCTGAGGGATACCCATTTGAATAAGTCGTTCTGTGGAATGCACATTTTCAATCCTCGTTTGAAATACTCGGTTTTCTAAGAAGCATTTGACATAATCAAAAATGTGACCTGTCAGCCCAATACTTTTCAATTTGAGTAATAATCTGGAGTGCCATACTTGGTCGTATGCTTTAGTGATATCAAACAAACAAACAAGCAAACAAGCAAGCAAACAAACAAACAAACAAACAAACAAACAAAACCCAAATCTGAATACAAGTGTAAGCATAACTAAGGACACTAAAGCATGCCAAAAAAACCTTTAAATTACCTAAAATTGCTCTTGCGCAGCACATTTCTATAGAGTCAAGTATGCAGGCAATAAATGCAGTCAGTTATCAATCCTAAGAGAAATGATTTAGGGGTTTTTAAAAAAACAAAACAGGTGAAAAAAGGACCAGCAAGGCAAGAAAAAAGATAGGGCTAGATGAAAAGAAAGCAAAGGAGGAAGGGAAGAAACAAAGAGAGTGATAGAAAAGAGGACATTTCTCACATAGAATTGTTCAGAAGATTTGGGGGGGGGGTGGGGGATTTCTCATTTATACTGAAAG
>JAPXFY010002313.1:0-10000 GCA_030674185.1 Monoplex corrugatus
CGCGTTCATATTCTTCTTTCTTGTTTTTTTCTGGTTCCTATTTGCTTGAACGGGGCAGTCACACTTGTTTTGGATTTCTTGAAACAGGTTGATAAGTTTAAATACCTGAGAACGATCATTTCACCAGACAGTAGATGCACATCGGAAATTGCCAACAGAATCGGCCGAGCCAAAACAGCATTCAAGAAAATGAAAAGTATTCTTACCAACAAATGCTTATCAATTGATATCAGGAAGAGAGTTCTTGAATGATATATAGAACCGATAACGTTATACGGTTGTGAGGCGTGGACAGTCAACAAGCAAAGCCAAAACAAGATTGAGGCAGCCGAGATGTTGTTTCTAAGAAGAATGTTGAGGGTTCCATGGACAGTAAAGAAAACAAACGAGATAGTCTTGATGGAGGCAAACACAAAATCATTCATAAGTAAGATTAGGAAAAGACAGGCAACATTTGTCGTCCATTTTATGAGGAAAGGGGAATTGGAGCACCTGGTCACAACAGGAAAGCTGGAGGGAAAGAGAGCACCAGGTAGACCCAGGGAGAAACTATTGGACGGACTTGCACAGTGGCTGAAGACAAAGAGGGTGGAAGAGGCGCTCGAGGCAACAAGGGATAGAAACAGATGGAAGAGCATGATTGCCAACGCCATGTGGCAAGGCACTTGATGATGATCATGTGTGAATGTGTATGTGCGCGTGTACGCGTGTGCATAATATGTATGTGCATGTGTTTGCATGTGATTGTGTGTGTGGGTTGATGTTTATGTGATCGTCCCATTCTCTCCTCTTCATGCACATTGAAAAAAAATAGATGGGTAACCGGATGCGTACAGTGCTCAGAACACGCCACACACTTCAATACAGTGACATGTTGATTGCTTCATTTCATCCTGTTTTACGTCAGCACCCACTTCGGGTTATCAAGAATTATGGCTGAGGGGGTGGGGTGGGAGAATTACCATCCCAGTGAAATGGGGGGGGGGAGGAGTGAGAGGGAAAGGGATTTATTCAATCCTACACTGATACCACCATGACAACAAGTATATGAAGCTGCGCAGTTAGAAAGACAGTTTAATCCTTTGACTCCCACGCTCTGTCACCAGCATCCTGCATTGTCAACCATGCCATCAAAGCAAAAACTTAACCCTTTGACTCCCTCACCTATCCACCAGCTTCTTGCAGGAAGCTGGTGGATAAGGTGAGAGAGTCAAAGGGTTACTTTTTTTTGCAGTTGTTGGACAGGGTGCGGGGAGTCAAAGGGTTAATGAAAACCCCACCTAGGTTCGAATCCATAGCTATCATCATATGAATCCGATGTTCAAACAACTGAGCTATCAAAACTTCACAGCGACATAACGATCTGTCCCCGCTCTGAACAGAAGTTGTTCTGTTTTTGTTGAGTTTAAAGTCCTACCACTCTCAGAGTATATGAGGACTAAGCTATAAAAATGTCTCTCAAAGAAGCCTTAAAACATTCTGGTTGCATTGTGAGATACCGGTGCAATCGTCGGATTCTCTCGATTGATTTGAACAGAAATGACTGGTGTGGAGTTTTCTTTGAGCCATTTTGTTTTTCATTCTTATAGAGGGGTATAGGTTACACGAAGTATCTGGGACTGCAGGCTTGCTGATGATTAAAGCAATGTGGGAATTTACAACGATAGCTGTCAAGAACAACGCATGGACATGGAGCATTAATTGTTGTTGGTGTGAAAGTTGGTGATAACGATGAGGTCGCTGCTCTGTGCTATGACTGAAAATGTGTGGGGTTTATTTGTTTGTGTGTGCGTATTGTTTGTTTGTTTTCTTGTTTGTTCGTTCATTTGTTTGTTCCTATATTTGTTTATGGTGTGTTTATTGTTTGTGATGTGTTTGTTTGTTTGTTTGTTTGTTTGTTTTTTTGTTTGTTTGTTTGTTTGTTTGTTTGTATGTTTCTTTGTTTGTTTGTTCGTTCGTCCGTCCGTTCGTTCGTTCTTCCTTTGTTTGTGGATTTTCCTTGTTTGTATGTCTGTTTTTTGCAGATAACGTTTCTTTGTCTGTTTGTTTTGTTCTGATTTTTGGTTGTTGTTGTTGTTGTTCAACGTCTTTCTTAGGAGGCGGGGTTGTTGTCGTTGTTGTTGTTGGTGGTGTTGATGGTAGTGGTGGTGGGTGTGTATGTGTGTGTGTGTGTGTGTGTGTGTGTGTGTATGTATGTGTGTGTGTGTGTGTGTGTGTGTGTGTGTGTGTGTGTGTGTGTGTGTGTGTGTGTGTGTGCGTGTGTGTTCTTTCGTATATGTATGATTGGGAGTTTACATGTATACCCGTCCGTTTTACCCCGTCATAAAGGCGGTTATACTCTGTCTTAGAGGTATGCATTGCTTGATATTGTCCTGCTTCCTTCAACCACCGACCACTGACAAAGCTTATAGGATTTTTTTTTCACGTCTGCATTTGATATTCTGCGTGCATGTAGGCACAAAAGGAGTCCAGACATTCGTAGGCCTGCTCATGATGAGAGGAGTGTTCTGAGCTTACCGTTTTTGTACTTTGTATCTGCTTCTATGCTAGCTGAGTGGGTAGCGCAAACTGTACTAGATTTGAGAAGTTCTATACAACATGGGAGATAATTCTCAAGAGTTATGTCCTTTGATTAGATTCTGCTTATAATGTTGACAAAGGAGATGAGGAAAAACATCTCCGCGTTTTACTGACCAGGTTGTACTCAAGCAGTTTTGAACCCAAACATTCCAAATAAGAAGACCGGTGTTCTCAAAAAACACTTGACTCTCACGACCGTCATTGCAAAAACGGTGTTGACTTGCATCGTGCTCCCACAGAACAATTTGCCCCCTGGCAAGTAAATTGAGTCAGTGGGTAGAGCTAGCTGAAAAGTATTCTTTACGTCCAAGGACGATTGCAGTATAACAGGACATTATGGGAAGCCTGTCCACCTCGCCTGTCCACCTCCACATGATTTTTATTGGGATTTAAGGCAACCAGAAACAAATCAGGGCAACGGGGAGAATGTTTGGAGGGAAAATTTTTATTTGAGCTTACGGTTGTTTCGATGTTTCTGTTGTGTTGTGTCGTAGTGAGTTATGTTATTTAGAGCGTTTAGGGAATGGATTTAAACAGTTCAAACAGTTTCTTGTTGCTGCTACTACTACGGCGTTACAGACCACGGGTTTTTTTGTTGTTGTTGTTGTTGTTTTTTATCAGAAAGGAGAAGCTTTGAGTTTTGGAGTTTGGAGTTCGTTCAAGTGGGATTTTCATATGCGCTCCATTAAAATCTGCTGGAGGTTATCTATCAGACTCCATGAGCCTGCACAAAGCCCTGTGTCTGTCTGTCTGTCTTTCTTTCTTTCTCTGTCTGTGTCTGTCTGTCTGTCTCTGTCTCTGTCTCTCTGTCTCTGTCCCTCTGTCTGTGTCTCTGCCTATGACTCTGTCTCTCTCTGTCTCTGTCTCTGTCTCTGTCTCTGTCTCTGTCTCTGTTTGTCTCTCTCTCTCTGTCTCTCTCTGTCTGTCTTTCTCTCTGTCTGTCTGTCTGTCTGTCTTTCTCTCTCTCTCTCTCTCTCTCTCTCCCTCTCTCTCTCTCTCTCTCTCTCTCTCTCTCTCTCTCTCTCTCTCTCTCTCTCTCTCTCTCTCTCTCTCCCTCTCTACGGTAACTGTTCCAGATGTGTTCTTGCGTAGACAGAATTCAGTCAGTCTTGATCGGGAAGCATTTTACAAGAGTTTTAGAATGAAATATCAGTACCACCAATAGTTGAACGCTTACTGCCAACCAGACCAAGTTGAAAAGTAGTACCGATAGGCATCACTTCTGTTTTTTTGTTTGTTTGTTTGTTTTTGTTTTTTGGTGTTTTTGTTTACATTTTTTCATTCATTTTATACATATATATACAAACATATTGACAAACAAACGCAAACTCCATTATTTCTATCCATGAAGACAAGCATAACAATTATCTTACATACATTACAGACAATCGTTCCACAGAATTTTCCCTAATCACCCTCAGCAATATCAAACTGTACAATGACTAATACACGTTGACAACTTACATTACATAAACATGGAGCCTGTCATATTTTCCAACCAGAATACATCTTGATCCTCGTCTGATCTCACACCAAAGTACACACATTTATGCATACATTTATTTTCCTTCTGTCTCTCTTTTTTTAAACATTTCGAGTTTCCATCACGAAGTCTTTATATAAAAAATAGCCAATTCATCGAATGGAATGGAATCTTTATTTAATGTCTGTTCACAACAGTGATCCTAGACACACACACACACACACACACACACACACACACACACACACACACACACACACACACACACACTGTCTCTATCTCTGTCACACCAATTCATCGAGAAGTTACTAAGCTCATCATTGATAACAGCAATGTGTTTTTCTATTTCATATCTTGTTTTCAGACATTTTTAAAATAGTGAAAAGACTGGTAAGCTTTTGTTGATGACACGTATACATGAAACAAATTCGTAAGTCACAAAATGTTATCAAACGTTTTGTTGGGCTTGGACTTGTAGTTTGTGTCATGTCCAAAAAAATGTATGATTGATCTTGGTTTAATATCTACAACGATATATTTGCACATCTATTGTTGGCTGTTTGTTGCAAATGTTTCCATGACAGGCATCAGCGACAAACTTCACTTGAACAACACAGAAGTTTTGTCGTGTGTTCAACTGAAGTTTGTTGCTGCTCTTCCAAGACAACACATCATCGACACCTGTCTGACATGGCGGGTGACATAGTGGGTGACATATTGGGTGACATGTGGGTGACATAGGGTGACATAGTTGGTGACACAGTGGGTGGCATAGTGGGTGACATAGGTGGTGACATAGTGGGTGACATATTGGGTGACATGTGGGTGACATAGGGGTGACATAGTTGGTGACACAGTGGGTGGCATAGTGGGTGACATAGGTGGTGACATAGTGGATGACATAGGGGGTGACATAGTGGATGACATATTGGGTGACATGTGGGTGACATAGGGGTGACATAGTTGGTGACACAGTGGGTGACATAGTGGATGACATAGGGGGTGACATAGTGGGTGACATATTGGGTGACATGTGGGTGACATAGGTGTGACTTCGTTGGTGACACAGTGGGTGACATAGTGGATGACATAGGTGGTGACATAGTGGATGACATAGGGGTGACATAGTGGATGACATATTGGGTGACATGTGGGTGACATAGGGGTGACATAGTTGGTGACACAGTGGGTGACATAGTGGATGACATAGGGGGTGACATAGTGGGTGACATATTGGGTGACATGTGGGTGACATAGGTGGTGACATAGTGGATGACATAGTGGGTGACATAGGTGGTGACATAGTGGATGACATAGGGGTGACATAGTGGATGACATAGTGGGTGACGAAGGGTGACATGACGGGTGACATGGTCCTTGAGATAGTGGGTGACACAGGTGGTGACATAGTGGGTGACTTAGGTGGTGAGAGAGGGTGACATAGTGGGTGACATAGTGGGTGACATAGCGATGACATAATAGGTGACATAGTGGGTGACATAGTGGGTCAGTGACATAGTGGGTGACATAGTGGGTGACATAGTGGGTCAGTGACATAGTGGGTGACATAGTGGGTCAGTGACATAGTGGGTGACACATTGGGTGACATAGTGGGTCAATGACATAGTGGGTGACATAGTGGGTGACATAATGGATGACATAGTGGGTGACATAGTGGGTCAGTGACATAATGGATGACATAGTGGGTGACATAGTGGGTGACATAGTGGGTCAGTGACATAGTGGGTGACATAGTGGGTCAGTGACATAGTGGGTGACACATTGGGTGACATAGTGGGTCAATGACATAGTGGGTGACATAGTGGGTGACATAATGGATGACATAGTGGGTGACATAGTGGGTCAGTGACATAGTGGGTGACATAGTGGATGACATAGTGGGTCAATGACATAGTGGGTGACATAGTGGGTGACATAGTGGGTGATATAATGGGTGACATAGTGGGTGACATAATGGGTCAGTGACATAGTGGGTGACATAGTGGATGACATAGTGGGTGACATAGTGGGTCAATGACATAGTGGGTGACATAGTGGGTCAGTGACGCAGTGGGTGACATAGTGGGTCAATGACATAGTGGGTGATATAGTGGGTCATTGACATAGTGGATGATATAGTGGGTCAGTAACATAGCGGCAGATAAAGCGGGCCGGCGACACAGACGGTCGGCGACACAAGCAGGTACCTCGTTTGCTAATGTACAAAAGAAGAAGAAGAAGAAGAAGAAGACCCAGTACATTACGGTCAAGCCCCATGGAAAGAGGGGGATGCAAATATGTTGATCTGTGCTGAAAACCCTTTTAGGCTGCTGTTTTCTGGTGCTTTGGGCTAAAAGGTTTCTCTGACACAGATCAACATCCACATTGGATGTGATGGACGTGACGCTTTTTTTCTATTTGTCTTTTCTTTTTTTTTTTTGGTCTAGCTATCGGTCTTTCTGTCTGTCAGGCAGCCTGTCTGTCTGTCTGTCTACCAACCTCTCTCTCTTTTCTCTCTCTCTCTCTCTCTCTCTCTCTCTCTCTCTCTTTCTTTCTCTCTCTCTGTAACCCTCTCTGTATGTATTATTCACACACACACACACACACACACACATATACATATACATATTCATTAGCTTGTGTCTCTGCTGGAGATGCTTCCACCTACATGCTCCTGTCTGTGTATAACTTTCCTTGGGACTATATATATATAATTATACATACATATGTATGCATGTATATACGTATGCATGTGTGTATGTGTTGGTGTGCCTGTGTTTGATTGGTTGGTTGGTTGGTTTGTTGGTTGGTTGGTTGGTTAGTTGGTTGGTTGGTTGGTTGGTTGGGTTTTTTTGTTTGTTCGTTTGTTCGTTTGTTCGCGCGTGTGTGTGTACGTGCATGCGCGTGTGTGTGAGTGAGTGTGTGTGTGTGTGTGTGTGCGCGCGCGTGTGTGTGTGTGTGTATGTGTGTGTCTGTGTGTTTGTGTGTGTGTGTGTGTGTGTGTGTGTGTGTGTGTGTGTGTGTGTGTGTGTGTATGTTCTGATCCCCCTTCCAGAAGATGGTCACTCTTTGAAAGCCAGCTGATGGAACATAATGTTAACTTCGTATGTATGAATTTGAAATCATAGACATATAGATATAGATATACATATAGAGATAGAGATAGATGTAGATATAAATATAGAGATAGATGTAGATATAGATATAGATGTGGATATAGATATACAGACATAGATGTATTGTGTGCAGCAAAGCCATGGGTGCACAAAGCATACTTTTACACAACCTTCCTGCCTCAGCTGTCCCATCTGATGAAGAGGACCCCCTTGATTGGCTCATGGATCGATTTTCTCCAGTCTTGTGAAGACCTCCATCAGATAATTAGCTCGGGGACAGGAGGACAAACGTGGTGTTTTCAGATATAAATTAGTCCTCTCAATCATCCAAAACAAGTGTGACTGCCTGCGTTCAATCAAAAGGAGCCAGGGGGAAAAAAACACGAAAAAAGAATAAGAACGCGTATTTAATACAACAAGACAAGACAGGCGCAAATTTTCGGCAAACTGGCCTTTGTCAAGCGTAAGATCACAAACAAACACCGGATACAAAAATTAGGAGAAAAAGGCTGAATCTTCCCTGCTGCTCTGTCCGGTCTTTTTCTCCTCATTTTTGTATCTGGTGTTTGTTTGTTTGGGATCTTACGCTTGACAAAGGCCAGTTGGCCTAAAATTTGTGCTAGTTTTGTCTATTGTATTAGATACGCGTTCTCATTCTTTGTTCGTGTTTTTTTCTGGTTCCTCTCAATCATCCTTAACAAAAGCAAGAAGAAAAGAAAGGAAGCTACGAATTACTTTGTGTGTGCCAATTTCTGACGTCCTGTCAATCGGTACTAGACTCACTAGACACAATACAAGATCTCTTTCGCACTCAGTATCCTGGTATATAGAACCTAAACCTGGACAGAGATCGACATAAAAGTGCAAGAATGGAAAACATGCTTGTTTTATCATCACTTTTTTTACCTTAGTGGCAGTGAAATTTCCAACTCTTAAGAGATGTAGAGCGATCTCTACATGTTTGTCTAAAACCTTTTCCCCAGCAACTCATAGATTGACAAGATAGCAAACAACGAATTAAAAAAAGAGCAGGAAATCCGTTCTTGTATGACTGAAAGGTCAGGTTTGTCCAGAAGATGACGGCAAAATCAGAATCCCCTAATGATTTTATGTCATGCTGAGCTTGCCTCTGGCAGTAGACATCTGCTGCTCCTGAAAGATGTTAGAAAGTAGTCCCTAGGAAAGTTATACACAGACAGGAGCATGTAGGTGGAAGCCATCTCCAGCAGAGACACAAGCTAATGAAATTCTCTTGGGACAGATAAGAAATTCTGGTATAAAAGGAAGAAAAAAGACAGGCTGACGACAATAGCAATGTGAAGTAGTGTCTTGTGGTTCAATTTCGGATTCTTAATCGGAAGGTCTTGGGTTCGATGTACCCAGACATCTCTGTGTGGTGGGTAAAGGATGGAGATTTTTTTTTCCGATCTCCCAGGTCAACATGTGTGCAGACGTACCAGTGCCTAAACCTTGTGTGTGTGTATGTGTGTGTGTGTGTGTGTGTGTGTGTGTGTGTGTGTGTGTGTGTGTGTGTGTGTGAACGTGCGTGTGCGTGTGTGTATGAGTGTACGTATGTGCGTGTGTGTGTGTGTGTGTGTGAGTATATGTGTGTATGTGTGTGTGAATGTGTGTGTGTGTGCGCGAGCGTGTGTGTGAGTGTGTGTGTGTGTGTGTGAGTGTGTGTGTGAGTGAGTGTGTGTGTGTGTGCGTACGTGTGTGTGTGAGTGTGTGTGTGTGAGTGTGTGTGTGTGTGCTATGTGTGTGAAACGTGTGTGGTGTGTGTTGTGTGCGACTGTGTTTGTGAATGTGTGTGTGTGCATGTGTTTCTGTGAGTGTGTGTGTGTGTGAGTGTGAATATGTGTGTGAGTGAGTGAGTGTGTATGTGTGTGTGTATGTCTGAGAGTAAGTGTGAATGTGTGTGTGTGTGTGTGTGTGTGTATGTGTGTGGAGCGTGTCTGCGTGCGTGTGTGCGTGCGTTTGTGTGTTGTGAGTGAGTGAGTGTGTGTGTGTGTGTGTGTGTGTGAGTGTGAATGTGTGTGTGAGTGAGTGAGTGTGTATGTGTGTGTGTATGTCTGAGAGTAAGTGTGAGTGTGTGTGTGTGTGTGTGTGTGTGTGTGTGGTGTGTATGTGTGTGTGAGCGTGTGTGCGTGCGTGTGTGTGTTGTGCGTGTGCGCGTTTGTGTGTTGTGAGTGAGTGAGTGAGTGTGGTGTGTGTGTGTGTGTGTGTGTGTGTGTGTGTGTGTGTGTGTGTGTGTGTGTGTGTTGTATGTGTGTGTGTGTGTGCGTGTGTGTGTGTGTGCAAGCAGAATATCTACTAGCACGTCAAAGATGATGTAAGTCATGTCCGTGGCTGGGTTATGGAAACATGAAAACACACCCAGCATGACCCCAGTCAAAAAGACAGTTTTTGCAACATCAACGGGTCAGTTCACCGAAAACCTGGATATCTGTGTTCCATTAAAAAAAAAATCCTCCTCTTTTTCTCCTCCTCTGTTTCCAGTCCTGTTTTCCTCCTCCTCTGTTCTCCTCCTCTGTTCTCCTCCTCTTTGCTCCTCCTCTTTTCTCCTCTTCTTTCTCCTCTTCTTTTCTCCTCCTATTTTCTCCTTCTCTTTTCTCCTGTTTTCTCCTCTTCTTTTCTCCTCCTCTTTTCTCCTCCTATCTTCTCCTTCTCTTTTCTCCTGTTTTCTCCTCCTCTTTTCTCCTCTTCTTTTCTCCTCCTCTTTTCTCCTCCTCTTTCCCCTCCTTTTCTTAGTCCTTTTTGTTCTGCTCTATTTCCGTCCTCGACTTTTCTCCTCTTTCGCCCCATCTCTTTTCCTTCTCTC
>JAPXFY010002313.1:15000-20000 GCA_030674185.1 Monoplex corrugatus
GTGGAAGCTACTTCAGGCAGACGCAGAGACTAATGAAAAGCCTGTAGGCACGCAGACAAAATGCTCTGGCAAAACGGCAAAGGGAATTGGCAGGATCTGATCAAGGGGTAGGCCACTATTGTGAAGTCATGCACTGGTTCATATTTGTGTTTAACGAATACGAGTTCCTTCTTTCTTCTTTCTTGTATCTGTCTGCTTGCACCGTCTTGAATGTTTCGATGATGTAGTAAAGAAATGGAATTCATGTGTTGGTACTTTAAAGTCAGATTAAAGCAAAAATAACGTTATTCATGTATTGGTGTCTACAGCCAGAATACAACAAAGAACGTATTGGTCAGACACCAATACATGAATGACGTTCTTTGTTGTATTCATACAACACACACACACACACACACAACACACACACACACACACACACATACACACACACATACACACACACACACACACACACATACAAACATACATACACATACATAAACACACACACACACACACACACACACACACACACACACACACACACACACACACACACACACAATTGAATTCTTACTGACGTGAATTTTGTGAGCGCGCATGCATACACAGATTATCACAGATACACACACTGATACACACACACATACACACACACACACACATACACACACACATACACACACACACACACACACACACACCACACACACACACACACACACATATATATATATATACATATATATATATATATATATATATATATATATATATATATATATATATATATATATATATATATACCCGTCTGAAAAGACGTTAAATCAAAGAACGAACGAATAAATATATTATATATATGTGACAGTGCATATGAAAATCATGGATAATGGTCAAATTTCAAAAAATGAGCTAAATATGCTATCTGAAAGAAGAAATAATTCTAAATAAGACACAAAAAACAGATTTCATTTATCTTTATTAGATTCCAAGTTACATGCATTTAAAGTTCCCAGATGACCGTGACCTACTTTTGAGAAAATCATGTTTTAAAATTACAAATTTTCATTTAGCTCTAATTTTGTTATATGAATTTTTCTAAGTAAGTGGGTGATACCAAAATAACAAGAATAACTCAGAGAACCTTGGTAACTCATTCAATTTCACCAGATAATTGCTATTTAATATAAAAATCATCCCAGTACCTTGCTCATTGGGCTTAAAATGTTGAAAACGCAGAAGCGTTTCAAACTTTTACATAAAAATTTGTGGAAAAATAACTATAATTCAGAATCACTCCAAATTTTCAGGAAACATAGATGTGTAAATGTATTTTAATCTGTATGTGTTAGTTTGTATGTATATTTGTTTGTAACCTCTGATGACACATTTGCTTATTAAAATTATGGTATTATGTTAGTAATATCAATTGAAGAAAGACAGGTATTGATACAACACAGAAACTCAACATAGCAGTATTATGAGTCGCCAACTTGAAATTATGATCAGGTATCCTTATTCCTACAAAAACAGCACCAGAAAGAAGATCCAGAAATAGTCTCAGGGTATGTTCACTTTTCACTGATTTCAGTCTCACATCCCTACTTATCCACAAGGAAAAAAACCAACAATATCAGCACAAAAAAAACAAATCACACGACTGTTTTCTTCTTAGGTCCTCTCTTGTTTTTCTTTGGCCTGCCTGGAGTCCTGGAAGAGGATGGTGGGGTGGCCTGGCTGGTGGATGGTTTGGACAGATGGGGGGAAGGAGGCAGGACTGCGATGTGGTGGCCTTGGCAGAGAATTTGAGGCTGATAGGCTCAGGGCAGACCAGGTCTCTCTTCTCTGGGTGTACAAACTCCCTGATCTCAGAGAACAAGTATTCCTGTCTTTGTTCACTGAGACCACTCGGACGAATGATAGGCGGGAGATCATCAGGCAGGGCAGTGGGCTGTTTCAGTGGTTCGAAAACCTGCACTGGTCCGTCTGCAGACTCCTTGCAGCAGACTTGAGGCTTCCCATCCTCATTGGTTTCAAACTTAAAGTGATGGTACTTTTTCAGCCCCACCAACTTTCTAAACCACTGATTCAGGTATTCAGTCCAGTCACGGGTAGGAACCAGAGAGTTCCCGTCTTGGTCACCGCACAGCTGTGGTATTAGAATACCAGATGGCGATGCAGATGACACCACTTCTGAGATGTCATTCAGACAGTCCACTCTTGTCCGGCGAAATTTTCTTTTGAAGAGCCCGAAACAGGCATCAGGGCCAAATTTGGTGTGACCTGCCAAGAGAAATGATAGTGTGATGACCTTGTGACGGCCAGTCATGACACGCCACATCAAATATTGCAACATGGCATTGTTCTTATTTTGCCCGGCACAGTTATCTGCATGGAGATGGCACGATGCTTCTTTTAACCCATAGTTTTCCAGGAAAAAATCCACAAAAGAAATCACTGTGTTTGCTCCCTTCCCTGTTTCCATTGCTTCATCAAGGAGAAACACAACCATCTGTGGGAGGGCCTCTGTCATCATGCCAAAGACACCACATTTTCTAGGTGTTTTAAAGTACACCGGACCGGGCTGCAGGGGGTCTGAAGGATAATGGACTTGTTGTGCAAAGTCAAAACTGTAGTGGGCCATGATGTCCCTTGAGCAGGCTGCTGTGTTGTTTCCTGGTGTCTCCAGTCGGTCCAGTCCTGCAGTCTTCAGCTCCTCCTGCAACAGTGCAACTGCAAGCTGTGGTTTTGTTTTTCCTTCATCAAGTTCATGTCTTGTTTTCACCTGGTTGTGTGTGTGTGTGTGTGTGTGTGTGTGTGTGTGTGTGTGTGTGTGTGTGTGTGTGTGTAAAGTCACTTGTGCATGTGTGTTAATTTGAAAATAATTGATTTCAACCAGTCAGTGTGACTCCATGTGTGTGTGTGTGTGTGTGTGTGTGTGTGTGTGTGTGTGTGTGTGTGTGTGTGTGTGTGTGTGTGTGTGTGTGTGTGTGTGTGTAAATTTACATTAAAATTTTTTGTGCATGCATGATGACCTGTATTGTTTGTGTGTGTGTGTGTGTGTGTGTGTGTGTGTGTGTATGTGTGTGTGTGTATGTGTGTGTGTGTGTGTGTGTGTGTGTATCTCTGTGTGTGTGTGTGTGTGTGTGTGTGTGTTAATTTAGATTAACATGTATGGTGAACTGGTATGATAATGTGTATGAGAATCAATACTCCAACCATAGATAATGTGAATCAGAATGCTACATTTTATTGCTATAATTCTGTGCTTAATACATGTATCATTTCAAAACACTCACACATACATACATGTACAAACACAGAGTACAACCTGACAGACACACACACTGTAATGATAAAGGGACACCCTGGAATCCCTAACTGTGATAATGCTATTGAATTTATAAGTAAAACAGCAACTTACCTTTGCTCTGGCAACAACAAGCTTGTACTCCTCTCTCTCTCTGTTTGCTGCAGCAAGGTGTTGAACTGCAGCTGTTGCCAGTTCCATCTTCTGAGTGTCAGTCATGGTTAATGACTTCATTTGCTGCAGTGCATAGTTGTTTCTCTGACATTGCCAGCAAAGGTCTGTCCTAGGCTTCATAGGCAGGATGTCAGGAAGGTGTTTCTTCCACAGGTATAAGAACGTACGTTTTTGAAACGCAGCGTCCACCATCGGCATCACAGGCAACAGAATACTCTTTGTGCACAGCAGTTTTAGTGGATGAACAGGGAAGCAGCTTCAAGTCATCTCTATGGTAGCCTGGGATTCGACCCGGAAGAAGGATTCCATGCACTTCTGCGTAATTCGAAATGAAGTCTACTACCTTCTTTTGTTCCTCAAATGTTAAGGCCTTATAAGGCTTTCTGTTGGTGTTGCCATGTTGCCTTGGGGTCAACCCATTTTCTTATAATGTTTAATCAAGTGGTCCAGTTTCTGACTCCCAATGCAATGGACATACTGAAACAATTCACGGCATATTTTGAATCCATTCAACATGTACTGACTGCGGCACTTCTTTCTTGGAGTATTCTGCCGACGCTTTGTATTCACCGTCATTGGACCAGTTTGAAGAAACGCCTTCAGTTGGCTGAAGATGGCATTGTCCAGTTCTTCTTTTGTCATTGTCAGGTGATGCATACGTAATTCGCACAGCTCTTCTGACTTAAACTGCAGATAGCAAGGCTGTTTATCATTCAGCTTACATGCACACTGGAAGGGAGCAGACAGCTTTGGGTCAGGCTTTCCAGCGTTCTCACTGAAGCAGGCTGTTCCATCGTCAAATTCACTATTAGTGTTACAAGTGTCCGCCTTGAAAATGACTGGTGGACGTATCATGTCACCCTCAGCCTCGTCTGGGTCATCAGCTGAAAACAAACAGTATGCACACCTTGTACAAATCTACAATATGAAACTGATAATATTAAATATAAATTATCAACACACATTCACACACATGTATACACAATTTTAATCATGTATGCTCACCAACACACAAAAATACACACATGCACTCATGTATAAACTGTAATCATGTATGCACATCAACACACACACACACACACACACACACATGTTTATGTGCATGCACACACACACACACACACACACACACACACACACACACACACACAACACACACACATGTTTATGTGCATGCACACACACACACACACACACACACACACACACACACACACACACACACACAACACACAACACACACACATGTTTATGTGCATGCACACACACACACAGATTATGTACAGCACTGCCCACCCCCCACTGACAATGAAAATCAAACAAAGAAACTTTTTTTTTTTTAATTTAATAAATGTTAATAGGCCTTTAGCATGACAATGTCAAATATACTTAATCAAGTGTGAAAGCATGCCATAATTATTGATAATCTGTGATGGTGCAGCACTTGGTTAGCCTAGTGAAAACAAGAGGGTTTTCCAGCTTTCGGTTTTGCCTTGTCAGTCTGCGGCTAAAAATAGCATCAGCATTACCAAAT
>JAPXFY010002314.1:5000-28126 GCA_030674185.1 Monoplex corrugatus
TCTTCTTTAGAGTAACACATTCCTTGTCAAACCAGGGATTCGCTTTTTTACGCCTACCAATAATAACACTTTTTTTCATACACTGAGCTGCGTCTTTTATACAAGAATTAAACAATTCTAGAGCAACATTTATATCAGAGTACACCATGCCTCTAGCTGTCTCTAGTCTTTGGTTTAGTTCCCCTGATCTTAAGTTATGAGTGTATGTTCCTTGAAAATCTTCATCCCAAACAAACTTATCTAATGAATGCGAAAAATCCTCTTTTTGTTCCAATACGCAGTTGCTATCTTTCATGTGAAACCTAAACTCTACAGGCATGTGGGTGGATTCTATCCGATCTGCAACGTTAAGATGACAACAATCAGCTATCCTGCTATATAAATCACAAGACATGATAAAATAATCATTAACACTGCACCCAGAATCAGAAATAAACGTGTAACGTCCATGAGAATCCCATGGCACTCACCATTTAAAACATGTAGATCAAAAACACAGCACATGTTCAGTAATAGTTTGCCATAATTATTTAGTTTGTCATCCTCAGAGTGCCTATTTGTATACACTGGCTGACTGTTCAATCCCAAGACAGAATCATTATCATGATCTTTACATACATGGGAAATATTTGCGATTCTACTATTCAGGTCTCCACATATCAAAATGAAAACATCATCAGACTCAATCAAAAAGTCACACAGAAAATCTTCTAGCAAAGAAATGCCATTATCACAATCAAAAAATGAATAATAAGGAGAACCTTCTGGAGGACGATACGTGCATACAAACAACACATCTTTCTCTGTACCAAACAAAAATTTGTTTATAAGAAAAACACACGTGTTATGAACATTGGTTTCAATTTCCTTTACATATTTACATAGATTTCTTTTAATAAGACACACAACACCTCCAGATCGTCTCCCCTGCATAGACAACTTCTGAGCAGGTTTAAGAACATTTCAAAATCAGTGAAGCAATTGTTATGAAAAGTATCAAGAAATGTTTCAAAAATGCAAACAAGATCAAATGATTGAATGTAATTAACAAATTCATTGTTATGTAACTTTGACAATAAGCCATCAACATTCCAACTAAGAAATGAAAAGGAGCAATTTATACTACTTTGTACAAGGGACTGAACCCCATGATCAACCACACTGTCAGTGTCACTCCTAACATTTGCCACACTTGGCCTATCTAAGCATGTTTGGCTTGACACATAGCCAGGTGAAGCGACCACCAAGTTAGCAACATCGAGTGCGCTGCCAACATAGTTTGCACGTGAAGGTGACGGTTCACTATAACTGTCGACCTGAACCGGGAAAACCGGTGCTAGGGCAATTTGTCTACCCTCAGCAAAAACTGTCACAGGCCGGCCACACCCCTATCTTAATTCTACCAGATTTCTTATCATCTAAATAGTACTTCTTGCCATCAACAATCAAATGATCATGTACAAGCATTGCTCTTTTGCCCTCTTCACGAGCCTTTTTAAGATATGGTGTTAACAGTTTCCTGACATTTCTTACTCTCACAGTAAAGTCTTCACTAATGAATAGGGTTGTTCCTTGCAGCTTCTTTCTGGCTTTCAGGATGGCTTGTTTTTGTTTATAGAATGTGCAGCAAGCCATAACTGGAGAGTCCATTTTTGAATTTATGCGATGCACTCTCTCAAATCGGATGTCATCAGACATCTCTAGCTTAGTGATAATGTCTTTCAGCATGCCTTCACACTGATCACTGGTTTCATTTTCCTGTCTTATCATACCGTGGATGACGATGTTGTTTCTCCTGGAACGTCCCTGCAGGTCGTCCACTCTCCTGGCCAGGTCTTGGTTCTCCCTCCTCAGGCTCTGCACCTCCTCCTTCAGCTGCCCCACCTCCCCCTGCAGCTTTGTGTACTGATCACGCAACATGATCACTTCAGCTTTCACGTCGTCCATTTTCTTATACATATCATCACGTATATCGTCCATCTTCTGGTTCAGTGAAACGTTCATGGAAGTTAATGTGGTCATAATGTCTACCAAAGATGGATTTTGGGACATACCTTGGGGCGTGAAGTCTTGGGGTGATCGAGCCGGAGAAGAAGTACTACTATTCTTCTGAGTGTAGCTTTGCATCCTGGTTTGTCTTGTATTGGTGGTTTTGCTGCTTTTATCACTGTCCACTGGGCCGGGGTGGGGGTGAACGTCTCCTGCTCGTTGCAATAGGTCGCAAAAAACAAATTGAACGAGGAGCAAACCTACTGTGACACCGGCTTGCATGTTACGAAGTATCAATGTCCGTGTAAACACTTTGTTTTTCATTCGCCGATACATATAATTTACGTATACGGACAAGAAACTGCCACATTTCGCCCTGAAATCGATGCCCTCCGCTGGCATGGCTCTCCACACTGCAGTCCGCAAAAATTAGGGATCCAATATGGTGCAACAACGTCGTAGTATGCAGAAATTCGGCCAACCGCGCAGACACCGACCATCACTCTCAAGCCGCCATCTTGTTCCCAGAGAGAGAGAGAGAGAGAGAGAGAGAGAGAGAGAGAGAGAGAGAGAGAGAGAAAGAGTGAGAGAAACGTAAACCGAAATGGCTACAGATACGTATTGTACAGTGAATTATTATAACTCGTGTCATATTTTAAAAAAAAAAGGGAATTGTAAGCAATTTTCGCCGTGAGTTTTGTTTGGCTACGAAAGATAGTATTGAAAATATATAATGGAAATGTTTACATACGAAAAGATCCTGGAAAAGGAGTAGTCTGCTAACAGTCTTTTTAAAATCTCATTTTCAATTGCTTATTTTTTTTTTCTCAAGAAGGATAATAAAATCAAATATCAAATCTGCAGACAAATTTTCTGTTTTTTTTTTCAGTCAATGTAATCTTTGTACAGGTGATAATTCCAATTCTAGGAATTTCTAATTTTAAGAATTCTTTGATCCTTTCCCAGAGTTGTTTCGTATATTCTATAAACGAAAATTACATCGTGCGTAGGCACGTTCACGCACGCGAGTAGTCCGCACTTGTTCGCACAGTTAGGCCTACACATGTGTGGGTATTTCCGACAAATTAACGCGAAAAACGGATTGAAATTCAAATATGGCTGAATACAAATCACAGACAACAACCAACCAACCAACCAACCAACCAACCAACCAACCAACCAACCAACCAACCAACCAACCAACCAACCAGCCAACCAACCAGCCAGCCAGCCAGCCAACTAACCAACCAACCAACCAGCCAGCCAACCAACCAACCAACTAACCGACCAACCAGCCAACCAACCAACAGCCAGCCAACCAACCAACCAATCAACCAACCAACCAACCAACCAACCAACCAACCAACCAACCAACCAACCAACCAACCAACCAACCAACCGATGGTCAGGCAATAGCAACAGCATAGGCTTTTCCAAACTAAATCAGAACACACGTGGACAAGGTGCATGATCACAAGACAGCCAGTCAACTTTTCTGCTATGATTCCAAGTACACCAGCGTAGGTCCCCAAATTAATCACTATCCCCAAATTCCACATAGTAACAAAATTCGGCCAAGCTGACCATGTAATGCACAGCACAACAAACACAACAGGCGGGAGAACCCCGAGTCACGTACATTATGTCATTGATCTAGTCCTTAGCGATTCGAAGACGGCGAAGATCTATCCACAAACAGCTGACATGTCCCCACCGACACCTCTACCCATACATCAACCCCACACACATGTATGGCACACGCATGAAGGCAGAGGCATACACACATACACACAGACACAGGCGGGCGCACGCACACTCACAGACACACTCACACATACATGTACAGACAGACACACACACAAACACACAGGCACACACAAACACACACACACACACACACACACACACACACACACACACACTCTCTCTCTCTCTTTCCCTTTGTCTCTGTCTCTGTCTCTCTCTCGCTCTCTCTCTCTCTCTTACACATAAACGCACAAACTCGCAAACACACAAATGTACACGCAGACATTTCTTCACATATTTCTCTTTCTACAAAAGTTCTTAGAACAATTCTTTTTTCAGTGAAAACAATGAGATTGTTAGAATGGCTTGTTCATCTTGTCTTTATGAGCATCAACACTGTGATGGTGTTTTCGCTTTAGCTGTCAGTGAAAAGAATAGAATCTGTCTGATTAGTGCTTTGAAATCAGAGCAATTATTTGTTCCCGTGAAATGACTAGTTGTTTTTTTTTCTGAAAAAGTCGTAAGCTCAAGATATAATATTTCGAGTTCAGTATCAGATAAAAGAACCAATGAACGCCTCCTACAGGAATTATCTGTAAAACGTAAAATGCCCCCAGAGATCAACAAAAGAAAACTGAAGTATATCGGGTACATGAACAGAAACACAAAAACCAACTTGATGACATCAGTCTTACAGGGAAGAGTCGAGGCAAAGAGAAAACAAAAAAGGACAGTAATATCCTTCATGGACAACATCGCTGACGCCTGCAAATTGGGCTTCATGACATCATGCACAGGGGCAGAGACCCTGTCGCCTGGCGATCCTTCGTGACAAAGAGTGGAGCTCCCGCCGTTGTCCACGGCGATGGAGATGGATGATAATGATGATCAGCCAACCATGCCATAAAGTAGTCTTCCTTTCAGACACCCTCTCCGTTCTCCAAGTCCTGGAGAATAACAAGCTCTCCCATCTGACGAAAGCCTTCCAGCAAGTTAGAACCAAAAGAGTAGCCTTCCAGCGGTTCCCCGCCCGTTTTGAGATATTAGGAAACAAGACTCGATAAGCTGGAAATAGAGGAACCCACAGGAAGACCAACAGACAACTGCGTCAGTAAACAGAGTACCATAATCAGATCACTCCCTATGCCACTGACAGAAAGCGATGACTGCTGTCTTCGATCCATAAAGCAGCAAGTGATCCTTATGAAGCTTTGCATCGGCCACAATCGGCTCAACGCCAATATGAATGGTACGTCCAAACCGATGCCTTCACCAACTTTCCTCCACAGTCGAGAGAACCAAAATAGCTGAACACATATTGCAGCGATATCGACTCTATCAAGAGGAGCAAGAAACATGACAGATTATAACTCCTCTAACAACCAAGCTCTATGGCTGCGGGAAAGATATTGATAAAAATGACCACGGTCATTGAACGCTAGATGTGTCCTGACTTTGTATGTGGCGAACGAAAGAAAAACTGAAACACCACCAGACTTCATCATTGTGCCCACACCACCATGATTTTTATCACTGTGTCCACACCACCATGATTTTTATCATTGTGTCCACACCACCTTGATTTTTATCGTTGTGTCCACACCACCATGAATTTATCATTGTTCCCACACCACCTTGATCTTATCATTGTGTCTATACCACCATGATTTCATCATTGTGCCAGCACCATCCTGATTTTATCATCGTGCCCACACCATGATCATTTTACCATTGTGCTGACACCACTATGATTTTTATCATTGTGTCCACACCACCATGATTTTTATCATTGTGCCCACACCACCTTGATTTTATCATTGTGCCCACACTACCATGATTTTATCATTGTGCCTACACCACCATGATTTTATCATTGTGCCCACACCACCATGATTTTTATCATTGTGCCCACATCACTATGATTTTTATCATTGTGCCCACACCACCATGATTTTATCATTGTGCCCACATCACTATGATTTTTATCATTGTGCCCACAACACTATGATTTTTATCATTGTGCCCACACCACCATGATTTTATCATTGTGCCCACACCACCATGACTTTATCATTGTGCCCACACCACCATGATTTTATCATTGTGCCCACACCACCATGATTTTATCATTGTGCCCACACCACCATGATTTTATCATTGTGCCCACACCACCATGATTTCATCATTGTGTCCACATCACCATGATTTTATCATTGTGCCTACACCACCATGATTTTATTATTGTGCCCACACCACCATGATTTTATTATTGTGCCCACACCACCATGACTTTATCATTGTGTCCACATCACCATGATTTTATCATTGTGTGCACACCACCTTGATTTTATCATTGTGTCCACACCACCATGATTTTATCATTGTGCCCACATCACCATGATTTTATTATTGTGCCCACATCACCATGATTTTATTATTGTGCCTACACCACCATGATTTTATTATTGTGCCTACACCACCATGATTTTATTATTGTGCCTACACCACCATGATTTTATTATTGTGCCTACACCACCATGATTTTATCATTGTGCCCACATCACCATGATTTTATTATTGTGCCCACATCACCATGATTTTATCATTGTGCCCACACCACCATGGTTTTATCATTGTGCCCACACCACCATGATTTTATTATTGTGCCTACACCACCATGATTTTATCATTGTGCCCACATCACCATGGTTTTATTATTGTGCCCACACCACTATGGTTTTATCATTGTGCCCACACCACCATGATTATATCATTGTGTCCACACCACCATGATTTTATCATTGTGTCCACACCACCATGATTATATCATTGTGCCCAAACCACCATGAATTTATCATTGTACCCACACCACCATAATTGCATCATTGTTCCAACACCGCCATTTCATCATTGTGCCCACACCCCCATGATTTTATCATTGTGCCCACACCACCATGATTTTATCATTGGGCCCATGCCACCATGGTTTTATCATTGTGCTCACACCACCATGATTTTGTCATTGTGTGCACACCACCATGATTTCATCATTGTTCCCACACTATCATGGTTTTTATCATTGTTCCAACACCGCCATTATTTTGTCATTGTTCCCACACCACTATGGTTTTATCATTGTGTCCACATCACCATTATTTTATCATTGTGCCCACACCACCATGATTTTACCATTGTGCCCGCACGATCATGATTTTCTCATTGTGCCCACACCATGATTTTATCATTGTGCCCACACCACGATGATTTCATCATCGTGCCCACACCACTTTGACTTTATCATTGTACCCGCACCACCATGATTTCATCATTGTGTCCACTCCTAAATGATTTTATCATTGTGCCCACACCACCATGATTTAATCATTGTGCCCACACCACCATGATTTTATCATTTGTGCCCACCTTGACGAACATTGGCCACATGTTCAGGACAACAGACAATTTATGCATGATGGCAAAAGAAATGAACATCTTCACCACGGATATCCTTCAAAGAACAAATTTGGGCGTCACCACAGAAACCAGAGCATAAGGCGTCACACAGTTTCTATGCATGAAGACAACCTGGACCACTGGGAGACAGGACAATCTTATACAAAAGACCAACAATACCACTATGAGACCACCAGGAATCCGCACAGATCCAGCAGAGATCATGCTGATGTAGGAGAGAGAGAGAGAGAGAGAGAGAGAGAGAGAGAGAGAGAGAGAGAAAGAGTGAGAGAAACGTAAACCGAAATGGCTACAGATACGTATTGTACAGTGAATTATTATAACTCGTGTCATATTTTTAAAAAAAAAGGGAATTGTAAGCAATTTTCGCCGTGAGTTTTGTTTGGCTACGAAAGATAGTATTGAAAATATATAATGGAAATGTTTACATACGAAAAGATCCTGGAAAAGGAGTAGTCTGCTAACAGTCTTTTTAAAATCTCATTTTCAATTGCTTTTTTTTTTTTTCTCAAGAAGGATAATAAAATCAAATATCAAATCTGCAGACAAATTTTCTGTTTTTTTTTCAGTCAATGTAATCTTTGTACAGGTGATAATTCCAATTCTAGGAATTTCTAATTTTAAGAATTCTTTGATCCTTTCCCAGAGTTGTTTCGTATATTCTATAAACGAAAATTACATCGTGCGTAGGCACGTTCACGCACGCGAGTAGTCCGCACTTGTTCGCACAGTTAGGCCTACACATGTGTGGGTATTTCCGACAAATAAACGCGAAAAACGGATTGAAATTCAAATATGGCTGAATACAAATCACAGACAACCAACCAACCAACCAACCAACCAACCAACCAACCAACCAACCAACCAACCAACCAACCAACCAACCAACCAACCAGCCAACCAACCAGCCAGCCAGCCAGCCAACTAACCAACCAACCAACCAGCCAGCCAACCAACCAACCAACTAACCGACCAACCAGCCAACCAACCAACAGCCAGCCAACCAACCAACCAACCAACCAACCAACCAACCAACCAACCAACCAACCGATGGTCAGGCAATAGCAACAGCATAGGCTTTTCCAAACTAAATCAGAACACACGTGGACAAGGTGCATGATCACAAGACAGCCAGTCAACTTTTCTGCTATGATTCCAAGTACACCAGCGTAGGTCCCCAAATTAATCACTATCCCCAAATTCCACATAGTAACAAAATTCGGCCAAGCTGACCATGTAATGCACAGCACAACAAACACAACAGGCGGGAGAACCCCGAGTCACGTACATTATGTCATTGATCTAGTCCTTAGCGATTCGAAGACGGCGAAGATCTATCCACAAACAGCTGACATGTCCCCACCGACACCTCTACCCATACATCAACCCCACACACATGTATGGCACACGCATGAAGGCAGAGGCATACACACATACACACAGACACAGGCGGGCGCACGCACACTCACAGACACACTCACACATACATGTACAGACAGACACACACACAAACACACAGGCACACACAAACACACACACACACACACACACACACACACACACACACACTCTCTCTCTCTCTCTTTCCCTTTGTCTCTGTCTCTGTCTCTCTCTCGCTCTCTCTCTCTCTCTTACACATAAACGCACAAACTCGCAAACACACAAATGTACACGCAGACATTTCTTCACATATTTCTCTTTCTACAAAAGTTCTTAGAACAATTCTTTTTTCAGTGAAAACAATGAGATTGTTAGAATGGCTTGTTCATCTTGTCTTTATGAGCATCAACACTGTGATGGTGTTTTCGCTTTAGCTGTCAGTGAAAAGAATAGAATCTGTCTGATTAGTGCTTTGAAATCAGAGCAATTATTTGTTCCCGTGAAATGACTAGTTGTTTTTTTTTCTGAAAAAGTCGTAAGCTCAAGATATAATATTTCGAGTTCAGTATCAGATAAAAGAACCAATGAACGCCTCCTACAGGAATTATCTGTAAAACGTAAAATGCCCCCAGAGATCAACAAAAGAAAACTGAAGTATATCGGGTACATGAACAGAAACACAAAAACCAACTTGATGACATCAGTCTTACAGGGAAGAGTCGAGGCAAAGAGAAAACAAAAAAGGACAGTAATATCCTTCATGGACAACATCGCTGACGCCTGCAAATTGGGGCTTCATGACATCATGCACAGGGGCAGAGACCCTGTCGCCTGGCGATCCTTCGTGACAAAGAGTGGAGCTCCCGCCGTTGTCCACGGCGATGGAGATGGATGATAATGATGATCAGCCAACCATGCCATAAAGTAGTCTTCCTTTCAGACACCCTCTCCGTTCTCCAAGTCCTGGAGAATAACAAGCTCTCCCATCTGACGAAAGCCTTCCAGCAAGTTAGAACCAAAAGAGTAGCCTTCCAGCGGTTCCCCGCCCGTTTTGAGATATTAGGAAACAAGACTCGATAAGCTGGAAATAGAGGAACCCACAGGAAGACCAACAGACAACTGCGTCAGTAAACAGAGTACCATAATCAGATCACTCCCTATGCCACTGACAGAAAGCGATGACTGCTGTCTTCGATCCATAAAGCAGCAAGCGATCCTTATGAAGCTTTGCATCGGCCACAATCGGCTCAACGCCAATATGAATGGTACGTCCAAACCGATGCCTTCACCAACTTTCCTCCACAGTCGAGAGAACCAAAATAGCTGAACACATATTGCAGCGATATCGACTCTATCAAGAGGAGCAAGAAACATGACAGATTATAACTCCTCTAACAACCAAGCTCTATGGCTGCGGGAAAGATATTGATAAAAATGACCACGGTCATTGAACGCTAGATGTGTCCTGACTTTGTATGTGGCGAACGAAAGAAAAACTGAAACACCACCAGACTTCATCATTGTGCCCACACCACCATGATTTTTATCACTGTGTCCACACCACCATGATTTTTATCATTGTGTCCACACCACCTTGATTTTTATCGTTGTGTCCACACCACCATGAATTTATCATTGTTCCCACACCACCTTGATCTTATCATTGTGTCTATACCACCATGATTTCATCATTGTGCCAGCACCATCCTGATTTTATCATCGTGCCCACACCATGATCATTTTACCATTGTGCTGACACCACTATGATTTTTATCATTGTGTCCACACCACCATGATTTTTATCATTGTGCCCACACCACCTTGATTTTATCATTGTGCCCACACTACCATGATTTTATCATTGTGCCTACACCACCATGATTTTATCATTGTGCCCACACCACCATGATTTTTATCATTGTGCCCACATCACTATGATTTTTATCATTGTGCCCACACCACCATGATTTTATCATTGTGCCCACATCACTATGATTTTTATCATTGTGCCCACAACACTATGATTTTTATCATTGTGCCCACACCACCATGATTTTATCATTGTGCCCACACCACCATGACTTTATCATTGTGCCCACACCACCATGATTTTATCATTGTGCCCACACCACCATGATTTTATCATTGTGCCCACACCACCATGATTTTATCATTGTGCCCACACCACCATGATTTCATCATTGTGTCCACATCACCATGATTTTATCATTGTGCCTACACCACCATGATTTTATTATTGTGCCCACACCACCATGATTTTATTATTGTGCCCACACCACCATGACTTTATCATTGTGTCCACATCACCATGATTTTATCATTGTGTGCACACCACCTTGATTTTATCATTGTGTCCACACCACCATGATTTTATCATTGTGCCCACATCACCATGATTTTATTATTGTGCCCACATCACCATGATTTTATTATTGTGCCTACACCACCATGATTTTATTATTGTGCCTACACCACCATGATTTTATTATTGTGCCTACACCACCATGATTTTATTATTGTGCCTACACCACCATGATTTTATCATTGTGCCCACATCACCATGATTTTATTATTGTGCCCACATCACCATGATTTTATCATTGTGCCCACACCACCATGGTTTTATCATTGTGCCCACACCACCATGATTTTATTATTGTGCCTACACACCATGATTTTATCATTGTGCCCACATCACCATGATTTTATTATTGTGCCCACACCACTATGGTTTTATCATTGTGCCCACACCACCATGATTATATCATTGTGTCCACACCACCATGATTTTATCATTGTGTCCACACCACCATGATTATATCATTGTGCCCAAACCACCATGAATTTATCATTGTACCCACACCACCATAATTGCATCATTGTTCCAACACCGCCATTTCATCATTGTGCCCACACACCCCCATGATTTATATCATTGTGCCCACACCACCATGATTTTATCATTGGGCCCATGCCACCATGGTTTTATCATTGTGCTCACACCACCATGATTTTGTCATTGTGTGCACACCACCATGATTTCATCATTGTTCCCACACTATCATGGTTTTTATCATTGTTCCAACACCGCCATTATTTTGTCATTGTTCCCACACCACTATGGTTTTATCATTGTGTCCACATCACCATTATTTTATCATTGTGCCCACACCACCATGATTTTACCATTGTGCCCGCACGATCATGATTTTCTCATTGTGCCCACACCATGATTTTATCATTGTGCCCACACCACGATGATTTCATCATCGTGCCCACACCACTTTGACTTTATCATTGTGCCCGCACCACCATGATTTCATCATTGTGTCCACTCCTAAATGATTTTATCATTGTGCCCACACCACCATGATTTAATCATTGTGCCCACACCACCATGATTTTATCATTTGTGCCTACACCACTATGATTTTATCATTGAGCTCACACCATCATGATTTTCTCATTGTGCCCACACCATGATTTCATCATTGTGCCCACACCACCAGTATTTTATCATTGTGCCTACACCACCTTGATTTCATCAGTGCCCACACCACCATGATTTTATCATTTGTGCCCACACCACCATGATTTTATCATTGAGCCCACACCACCATGATTTTATCATTGTGCCCACACCACCTTGATTTCATCATTGTGCCCACACCACCATGATTTTATCATTTGTGCCCACACCACCATAATTTTATCATTGAGCCCACACCACCATGATTTCATCATTGTGCCCACACCACCATAACTTTATCATTGTGCCCACACCACCATGATTTCTTCATTGTGCCCACACCACCATGATTTCATCAACGTGCCCACACCACCGTGACTTTATCATTGTGCCCACACCACCGTGACTTTATCATTGTGTCCACACCACCATGATTTCATCATTGTGCCCACACCACCGTGACTTTATCATCGTGCCCACACCATCGAGACTTTATCATTGTGCCCACACCACCGTGACTTTATCATTGTGTCCACACCACCATGATTTCATCATTGTGCCCACACCACCGTGACTTTATCATCGTGCCCACACCACCGAGACTTTATCATTGTGCCCACACCACCGTGACTTTATCATTGTGCCTACACCACCGTGACTTTATCATCGTGCCCACACCACCGTGACTTTATCATTGTGCCCACACCACCAGATACATGGAAATTATATCATCAATTGTGCCCACACCACCGTGACTACATATCATCGTGCCCACACCACCGTGACTTTATCATTGTGCCCACACCACCATGATTTCATCATTGTGCCTACACACCACCATGATTTTATCATTGAGCCCACACCATGATTTCATCATTGTGCCCACACCATGATTTCATCATTGTGCCCATACCATGATTTCATCATTGTGCCCACACCACCATGATTTGATCATTGTGCCCACATCACCGTGACTTTATCATTGTGCCCACACCACCATGATTTCATCATCGTGCCCACACCGTGATTTCATCATTGTGCCCACACCACTGTGACTTTATCATTGTGCCCACACCACCATGATATCATCATTCTACTGGTGTCAGCTTAGTATTTCGTAAGTCCCTTCTTCCTCTCCATTTCAAGACTTTGCCAGCCTGCAGGGTTTTGCCTAAGCTCACAGTATTTTGCCAGACAATTGCAGGCAAATTTGAATGGAGTCTCTCTGGAATTGTCCAAGAGTGATGAGTTCCTCTTGAACAAACTCCAAACTCTGACTGACACAGCTTGGAGAAGATGGCGTATACTACATATAAAGTTGGAGTTAGTCAGTCAGACATAAAAATAGTTTAATATAGTCTATCTACAACGAATATGGTCTCAAAGAAGACAGGAGAGATACCAACTTTCTTTGGGCAAATTTGTCAGTGGAAAGAACAAAAAGCTGACAGAAGAAACGTAGTGTGCAGATATTTTAATAACATTTCGTTATTCCACTATTGCAAATTTTCCTGTCTCTTTCATCAATTAGACAAAAGTGAACAAATCTCATTTCATAATGAAAAAAAACAAGCTTTGATGGCATTTTAACATTTACCTACTTTTACCGTTGGGTAGTTCATGACAAGAGTGGTATTTGGAAGTCTACAGTCGCACAGTTAAATTGCCTGGTGACATCTACGATTTTGAAATATCTTTGAATCACTTTCACTGGCCTTTCTCCCCTTTCTCTTTCTTTCTTTCTCACTCTGCCGTCCCTCCCCCTCCGCTTTCTCTCTCTTCTCTCTCCCTCTGTGTCTGTCTGTCTGTCTGTCTCTGTCTGTCAGTCAGTCTGTCTGTTTGTTTGTGTCTGTCTATCTGTCTGTCTCTGTCTCTGTCTCTGTCTGTCTGTCTGTCTCTCTCTCTCTCTCACTCTCTCTCAAGCAATCGTGATCAAGAATGTAGCACATTTGCCGGCGTGAATCTTATAACCCACGCGTTGCGAAAATCTATCATTACATGTAACCAACAATATATTGTATAGATTTTCATTTGCACACATTCATACATTACCCCACTCCCATCCCCCCGATAACACACACACACACACACACACACACACACACACACACACACACACACACACACACACACACACACACACACATACACACACACACGCACACACACACGCACACACACAAACACACACAACACACACACACACACACACACACACACACACACACACACACACGCACACACACACACACACAACACACACACAAAACACACACACACACACACACACACACACATACACACACACACGTACACACACACACACACACACACACACACGTACACACACACACACACACACACACACACATACACACACACACATGTACGCACACATAAATACACACACATACACACAGAGTTACGTCTAAATCTGATTAATCCTCCTCTCCCTTCCTTATCATTAACTGGAAACAAAAGCGAAACATTGATCATTTTCTCATTTCGTATATAATATTTTATGCATAACATATGCCAACAACAGCACTGAGCGTGTATCATATTTCAAAGCTTCCTGCCTTTTCCATTAATGATGGATGTGAAATGACAAGCAAAACAGAGACAGCCCTCAGTCCATATCTCTTTTTATTGATTTCCCTTCATCCTGCAGTTGGTGAAAAATCATGGCAGGGATATGGGGTTATACATAGACATGAAATGCACGCAGATTTGTCTGAATCCTACAGCTGTATTTTTGCAGCTAGTAACTCAGACATAACAAATTTGTAAATATGGCTTCCTTTAAGGCCTGCCTTTCAACTGTCCCCCCCCCCCCCCTCTTCCTATCTCCTAAATCTCATAAGTCAGTTTTGCGAAGATGGTCAGCATGCCGTTTAGTAAAGAATAATGTCAGACGTTGAAGAGCACGATATTGAAACACATCGTGAGCTGACGCAATCTAATAATCTTTTTCCATTGAAATGGAGAATACACGTGACGCTCTCTCTCTCTCTCTCTCTATCATTCTCTCTCTCTCTCTCTCCCTGACATTCTCTCTCTCTCTGTCATTCTCTCTCTCTCTGTCATTTTCTCTGTCATTCTCTCTCTCTCTCTGTCATTCTCTCTCTCTCTGTCATTCTCTCTCTATCTGTCATTCTCTCTCTCTCTTTCTTTCTCTCTCTGTCATTCTCTCTATATGTCTGTCTGACTGCCTCTCTCTCTCTCTCTTCATAACCAAAGCGTAGAAGTGTTCGGGAGGTTGGCACCGAAGGAAAACTTGGATACTCCAAACTCTGTGCAAACACAGTCATGAACAGACACACTAACCTTGACAAAAACTAAGTTTTTATACAGCTCTTTTTTGTCATACTCAGAAAAAAATCGATGACAAGCATCGAGGGACCACATAAGAATCCAAAATGTTTCACGTAATCCAAAAAAAAAAAAGAAAAGAAAAAAGAACAACGACAACAACAACAGCATCAACAACAACACCAAATGTCTTACACTATTAATCTGAATCAAAGTTATTGCCACAGTCAAAGACATAGAAACCAGAAACAGAATGGGAACGAAACAAGACAGGCGCAAAGTTTGGGCCAACTGGCCTTTGTAAAACATACACAAAAGACATAAGCCAACCAACCAACCACCAACCAACCAACCATCCAAGCAACTAACCAACTAACTGACTAACTGACTAACTGACCGACTAAGTAAGTAAGTAAGTAAGTAAGTAAGTAAGTAAGTAAGTAAGTAAACAAGTAAGTTAATAACAAACAAACAAACAAACTTAACTAACTAATTAACTAACTAACTAACTAACTTACTAACTAACTATCTAACTAACTAACTAACTAACTAACTAACTAACTAACTAACTAACTAACTAACTAACTAACTAACTAACTAACTGACTAACTAAAATCCCAAATTCACTACAAATGCCACTGTCTAAAATGAGAGTAAGAGAGATTTAAGATTTTTGTAAGAAACTGAACGCTTAAACAAGTGGAAACAAATATGCATATATACATGTGCGTATGCATGAGCATGCACGCACATGCACTTTAGCACACACACACACACACGGGCGTGCGCACACACACACACACACCACACTGGCACTCACACACACTCACACACACACTCACACACACCATCATCATCATCATCATCACAGACCGCCATCATTTTCGTATCTCATATCATTGTCACAAACCAATATGGCTTCACATACTCCATCATTTGTTGTCTGTCCCCATGACACCAAAAAACCTCATCAGTCTGGCCCAGAGTCAAGCGCGACTTTTCAGTTATCCTCAGAACGACACATCCTTAATTAAATCATTGGCACCATTAATATTCCCTCTTTCCTGTGTCATGAACTGTCGACAATAGAAAAATCACCCTCACATCAACCCATGTACAGTATAAATGAAATTAATGTCCTCAACCCAAGTTAGGTAGGTAACACAAACAGCCCTACTTTTCCTCTTGCGGCTGAGAACATATTTCGACAGTACTGTATCGGGGGGGGGGGGGGGGGGGGGGGGAGCATACAAAATGGCAAAGATGGTAGCAGAAAATGAACAGCAAGAGTGTAAAGCTTCCCTCACGGGGATGAATGCCGTCATCATGTTTTTTTTGCTCAGGCGCTCAACAGTTCTGAGAACTAGGCACAACAGACTGAACAGACATCTGTCTTGAAAATAAAGAGTTGTGTACCCCTCTTGTGTGTTCTTGTGGAGAAGCAGAGCAGGACACGAAAGAATAAAAGCAATGGAAAATTATAGAGAGCATATTAATACAATTATATATTACAATGCGATTCCCCTCCAGGAGACACTGCAGAGGGATTGAGTGAGGTCAGGATTTTTATGCAGAGGAGAAAAAGGGAGTTTTGAGAGCGGACTTGAAGGAGAACAAAAGTAGGTTTGCTGACCGACGAGAGGAAGTTTGTTCCATGAAATGGACCAGAAACAGAGAAAGCTCGTGGACCATAGTATTGAGCTTAGTGCGTGGAAACGAAAAGTCAGAGGATCGGAGGAAAGGCGGGAGGGTACTAGGGGAACAAGACCAAAAACTTACAGGTAATCGGGGTTTCGTTTTAAAGGGCTTTTTAGCACATTTCTATTTTGTACATGCACTTTGATACAACCAGTAATTTTCCAAAAATTTTGTGGCAGCTTTTTTCTTTTTTATACAACTCAGCATTGTTTTAATCCTGTAATGTGAATGGTGGAGGCAGAAGACCAAACAGGAGTGAATGCAATATCAATCGAACAATGGAAGAAAACGATTTGCATTTTCACAGAGAAAACCCTTCCTATCAGCTTATACAAGGGTGATAGTACAAATTTCCTTAAAACAAATTTTCATGGAAGGGTAGAGTCATGCAACACCAAGGTTTTTGTTTAATCAGAAATTGGGACTGATTGTTCCCAAAAATAAAAAAGAGGGAGGCACTGAGAAAGTTCTGAGGGGTGTCTTTCGTCATTAACTAAGTTTATTATATGTCATCCTTCTTAATGTCCATAACACTCAGTGGTGCGAGTCAAGACGCGTATATTGTCAGGTGATCACGTCTTGAAGTTGGGTTCATCAGCATAGAATGGGTTTTATAGAGGAGTTGATGATGGTTGGACAGGGGAGGTGTAAAAGAAAAAACAGGGCCAGGACAATCCTTTGGGAACACCACAGGTCAGGTATGCAGGGAGAGTAATCCTTAATAAACTTTTTTTCGGTTTATAGATATAATAACCAGAAAGCAACAAATCCAAAAGATGATAAGTCTAAAAGGAAAACCTAAATGGTATCAAAGCTGCAACAGTCAAGGAGTTAAGAGAGACCTTTCCCTACTTTTGCAAGGAGGAATTTTGAGAATTTAGCAGGGCATTTTCCTATGGCACTGCGGTAGCTGACGAAAGGTTGAGGAGATTTTGGCAACATGAAGTTCACTGGTTGAACCTTTTTCGATGGTTTTGCAAGAAAAAATTGAGATAGGTTTGGAATTTTTTCACCACACACACACCCCAAAAACCACAAACCACACACACACACACACCCCCAAAAACCCAAAAGACACACACACACACAACACCACACACACACACAAACACACACAAAAACACACACCCCCAAACACGGACAATAAAACACCACAATTTTAAACAACCCGTCAGTATATTTGATCAATTACTGATTTGTGGTTACTTGGTGGTTGGTTTTTGGGTCTTCCACAGGTTTAAGGTGACAAAGGACACAAACCGATAACCGGCACTAGCCACAAACAAACTTGGCAATTGCTAATAATCGTCATCAAATTACACAACTAAGGGGCTTTCTCAACGGGAAAATATTAACCCCACTGCATCCAACGATATTCAATGTCACAGCTCTCTCATGGATAATCTCCCCCCCCACCACTTTTCCCACCTATCCATCCAAATTTTACATTTTCATTGGCAAAATCAGAAACTCCCATAGTCTTTATTCGTTCTGACATTCCTAGGTTTAATATATTTTTTTCTTTCTTTTTTGGTTTCTTTTTCTGTTTCCGCTATGATGGATTCTCGCAATAAACCGTTGCAAAAGTGTCATAAAGACATATAAAACTATCCCCCCTCTTTTTTTTTTTCCCGCCGCATTATACTTGTTGCCAAACAAAAGTTATTTTGTAAAAACCTCTTATTTCTTTTTTCCCCTATTAAAAACCCTTTGTTAGACCTCTCTCAAAAGGGCCCTTTCCCCTGGATGCAGAAAACTTAAAAATTGTATGCCCGTCCCCAATTTAACCAAAATTTTTTTCGAAGATAATTTAAGAACCTTTTTCATCGCAAACCTTTTTCTAAATTTCCAGGGTTTCCACGATTTTAAATACTGAAACGCTCTCCTTTTTCTATCTCCTCACGCCCTTAGGGCGGAAAAATACTTCTTCCTCCTGGCTCTGTTCTTCACTTTTGGTTATTTTCAACCGGCTCGTCGTCACTTTTGGTTATAACAATCCGGCCGTGTCCGTTTGGTTATATCAACCGGACCTTTCCTTTGTTTATATCAATCCTGGCTCTGTCTTCCCTTTTATATCAATCCCCGGCTCTGTTTCACTTTTGGTTTTATTCAACTTCTTCCCCTTCTTTTCTCCTCAAAACCTACATTTTGGGATTTCTGATAAGGCCCCTTTTGGGCCCAACGGGCCTTTGGGAAAGGGGGTTTTTTTGGACTTTTTTCCTCCATCTCATCCTGATTTGCCCCCAAAAACGTTTTTTCCCTTTTTTTCCCTAAAGGGGAGGATTTTTAAAAAACTCTCCTTTCGGGGTGTCCCCCAGAAATTTTTTTCCCCTTCCGTTTTAAAAGTAAAAAAAAAAGGGGCCCCTCTTATCCCAAAAAATTTTAAAAAACCACTTACCCCTCCATTGCTTTTCTCTTTTCCCCTGAATCCCCCCCCCCAAAAATTTAAAAATTAAAAAATCGCTCTCTTGTTTTAAAAAAATCCCTAAGGGGCCGCCTCCTTCCTATCCTCAATCTTTTTTATCTATAAACTAAAATCACACAATTCCCCTCCTCGCCCCGCGGCATCTCCCCGGGGTTTTTTCGCGCCCCAAACCCCAAAAACCCCGGCCAACTTTTCCCGGGCCCCCTCTCGGGGAAAAAACTCCCGGGCCATTCCCCCCCTTCGATTCCTGTCATCGTTCAAATCCTCTCGAAAACCGTTTTTTTTTTTACATCATGATAAATTTTTTTTCATTATCCCTCACACTGCTCTCTCTTTTTTGCCTCGTGCGTCCCTAGTTTTTGGATTTGTTGGTTTTTTGGGGTTTTTGTTTTGTTGTTTGTTGATGAGTGATATTTTGCATATTGGGTAAATTAGGGTTTGGGTTTTTTGGTTTTGTCAATTTTTTCTTTATTCTTTTTTTAAACCCATTTTTTTTAAGATTAACTCATAATGTTCATCATCTTTATCATCATTTTGGTTTGTAAGTTAGTTTTTTGGGTTTGGTCAGTTTGTTGGTTCTTTTCATTTAATTTCATACCGTTTGTTCATTCTTTATTTTTCATTTGTTCTTCCAAATTTTCATTCTTTTCATTTTTGTTTTTTTAAAATTCTTTGTTTGTTTTAAAATTTAGAACTTAAAAAAAAATTCTCGATTAAATTCACCAACCCCTACCACAAATTCTACCAGCATATCTTCAACCCTGTGGCCATGAGTTTGTGATGGGGAAAAGGGAAAGGAAGGGAAAAGGGGGGAAAAGGGGGGTAATTTCTTTTAAAATCAAAAAACGGCGCCCTGGGAAATTTATTTTTTGAAACTAGACATAGGGTAATTTCGGGGGAAAAAGAACACCAAAAAATGACTGCCCTTACACCGAAATTTTTCTGCTATACAACGAGCACCTCAAAAGAAATTTTATCCCCCACTTTAAAAAACCCTTCCATAGACTAATAATGTCTACATTTTTTGACAAACCATACGATAAAAAACTTTGAAAAAAAAAGGGAAGAGACGGAAAAACCTAAAATCAATCACCATCTAGTCAACGCTGCTTCAGCAAAGTATTTCAGTTCAGTCATAAAAAATTATTTAAACTTGGGTTTTTATTTTTTTTTTTTTAAAAAAACCCTTTTGGGGAAGAAAAGAAAAGAGGGGGATAAAAAACACGTTTGGGACACCACTCTTTTTTTTAAACGCAAAAATTTAACAAACGTGAAAAAAAAATGAAGTACCAAGACCCTTTTTTGTTTTGTTTTTTAAACCCACACACTCACAACCCAAAACACATACTTCTCAAAACGATACAATACTTCAACGGGAAAAACAAAAAAAAATTTAAATACACACATCGATACTTTTCCGCACACAATCTATAACCCCGGGGCATCGCCAAACTCCTCCAATTAACACAAAAGGGGGGGATTTAAAAAAAAAACCCTAATAAAAATTTTTAAACATAAAAAAAGACACAAAGTTATCAAAAGGGCAAAATTTTCCTAAAATTTTTTCGTATATTTTATTTTCCCGAGCCAAAAATGCACTTAAACAAGACCCAATTATCAATCCCAAGAGAAAGTACGTAAAAATTTATCGAACACTACAGGTGAATGGGCCACAAGGCAAAAAAACGGAAAAATACAAAAGCAGAGAAAAAAAGGGAGAAAACAAAAAGTGAAAAAAAGTGGAAATTTCTAGCACAAATTTCCACATTGGGGGTACTATTTTAAAAAAAAAATCCCCGCATCCCCATCGGGGGGGGGGGGGCCAGAGACACTTAAAATTAAAAAGAATCCCTTTTAAGCAAGGGATTTTATTTTTTTAATTAAACAAAATTGACAAACACTTTGTGGGATTTTTTTTCCCCCCCCCCAAATTACCCAAAATTTGAAAAAAACTAACTCACTGGGGGAAAAATGCCTACCGGGACCACACAGTCATCTCACCACTTCACCGGGGAAAACTTTTAGGTTTTTTCTTTAAAACTCTTAATCGCACTGCATGTCTGAACCTCTCACCTGGGTTTAAACCAGAAATACTACACAATTTCCCTAAGTACAGTCCACACGCAAAAACAATTCTAAAAAAGATCTTCATCAAATTCACATTATCACCCCAAATTTTTTCAACACCTTCAACATTTTGAAAAAAATCCCCAAATTTTTGTGGGGCCCCCAACGTGGGTTAGGGAAAAAGGGCAACTTAAAAAAACAACAACAATAGAAAATTCAAAAAATTTACAAATAAACAAGTCAACGCGGGAATTTATACAAACTGACACTTACTTGGGGGTCCCTGGATTCGAACCCCTATCCCCAAAAACTTATTTTCCTTTGGGCAACAAAAAAGGGTTTAGATTTTTTTCAAAGGTTTTTGCGATTTTCAACCCTCAGTTTGATAAAAACCCGACCCATAATACTGAGGTCATGGGGGCCCGAGGGGATAAAATCCTCAATTGTTTTTAAAAAAAAAACCCCAGGGGAAACAAGTAAAAGGAGATGGCACAATGGGGGAGGGAAAAAGGGGAAAAAAGAGAAAAGAAGAAAAAGAGAAAGAAGAAGAAAAGAAGAGAAAGAGAAGAAAAAAAAGAAAGAAGAGAGAGAGAAAGAGAGAGTAAAAACCCTAATTTTCTTGGGGCCCAAATCGGGAAAGTCCATCCTTCTTTTTCCCTTCATTCTTTGTTTCTTTTCTTTTCTTATTTCGTTATTTTCTTCTTTTCTTTTTTAAAATTCTCCCTTCCCTCCTTTCCCTCTCTTCGGGCCCCCGTCCTTTCTCTCTTCTTTTTTTCACTTTTTCTTATTTCGTCTTTTAATTTTTTTTTTTTTCTTCTTTCTTCCTCTTAAATTATTTGCCTTTTTGTAGTATTATCTCTTTTCATACGAAATAAGACGTGAATTTTAAATTAAAGTTCATATAAAAAAAGTTTTCGATCTCTTGGGCTAAAATATGCAGACCTGGTAGTATACGAATCTGCAATAACCAATAACATCTTATTGTGGTTCATTTTAAATAATACAGATTTTCTATGGCTTTTGTAGCGTGCTTTTATTTGTGACGATCATCCATGGGCGATGACAAAATATAAAGAAAGCAGTATTTGTTATGCCATCACCTTGGAACTATGAATGTGTTCCTGTCTTGTTCTTTTCTGTTCCTTCGTGTGGACAACCATGTAAGAACATCAAATACGCACTTTGAAATCCTATAAGCCATCTCGGTATTCTGTAACGGATGTGACTGCAAGAGTATTCAACACGCTCACTTGTGAAAATACATTTATGACTCCTTACATTGTGGGGTAGAAAACGGCCAGCTTAAAGCCTACTTGTACAGTGCATGCGGGAGTTGAAACAAATGAACGCAGAAGAAAGAAAAAGAGTCAATATCTCCATCCCACATCGATGGGTTTCCTACAGACCCACACCACTTTTTATTTTAAAACAAAGTTTGCCTCTTCTATCCGAGAAAAAATTGTTGTTTATAATGAGAAAGGAAGAGTGTACAGACAAAACAGTTCGGGAAACAACACTAATTTTTTGGTCTTCACGGGGAGACCT
>JAPXFY010002315.1:0-2500 GCA_030674185.1 Monoplex corrugatus
TAAGGAGAAGAAGTGGATGGTGTTTTACAATTAAACAAACATACATTCAAACAAACATGCTGCATACAAGCAAATATCCATACACACAAACTAAAACAAAACAAAACAAAAAGAGAGAGAGAGAAAAGAGAGAGAGAGAGAGGAACGGTTACATACCACTTAAAAAGCAACAGGATTACTGACGGATCTTGTTGGTGATAAACACACTTTGAAAGAGGGGAAATATTTTCTAACACTTAAAAAGAGGAAACATATTTCTAAAATTAAAAGAGGAAACATGTTGCCTACACTCAAAAAAATACATGTCTAACACTTATAGAGATGAAATATGTTTTAACACTTTAAAAGAGGAAACATGTTTCTGATATTTAAAGAAAGGAAATATTTTTCAACGTTTAATTAGAGAGAGGAAACATGTTTCTTACACTTAAAAAGAGGAAACCTGTTTCTATCACTTATCGAAAATTATGTTTCTAGCACTCAAAGAGAGGAAACATGTTCTAACACTTTAAAAGATGAAACGTGTTTCTAGCACTTATAAAAGAAACCACGTTTCCAAAACCGAAAGATAGCATATTTTTCATGCTGACAACCAGACAATTGTTTATAAAGCTTAAAAAAGGAAACGTGTTTTTAACACTCAAAGGGAGGTAACATGATTTTGACACTTAAAAGGAGGAAACAGGTTTAAAAGACAAAACGTTTCGAAACATGCTTTTCAACTCTTAAAGGGGGGGGGGGGGGGGGGGGAAACATATTTCTAACGCTTAAAAAGAGAAAAACATGTTTCTAGACAAACCAAAGTAAGCAAGTTTTGATAATACGAAAAACATTCTTTTTTTTTCTAAATAATGAACATAAAGAAACGTGTGTCTAAGTTAACGGAGTAATATTATATACATGTGTATTATTATTGTTGGTATATTCATTTTAACCTGTAAGCTTCTGCTGTTGTCACTATTCGTGTTGTGTACATGTATATTATTTTATACGAAATATCGAACTCCCTCAAACATCCCAATAACCAGCCTTAGTTTTAAAACTGCCAAACTAATAATTGTTTGTTTGTTGTTGTTTTTTTTGGTGTAAAGACTTTTTTCTTTTTCGCTTTGCTGTGATCTTTTTGTGATAAAACGGAGGTTGTGAAACTTCGTCGACATCCCTGGAATATATTTTGTTAAAATCACATATGATCCATTGCTGCCTCGACTGTTTGTTTTAATTGCAAGTTTAAATTAAAGAAGCGCTGATATGTTCTTTTTTGCGTGTGTATTCATTAAATTACGATGACATTGTAATAACTATATTATTAAAGCTTAGCAAACAGTCCATGTCATACACGCTTGATGCTTGATGCTTATGTATTGTGACACATAGTTATTATGTTTTGTACCATGGCAAACGTTGATTTCTCACCACGTTTATCAACGTTCTGCATCGTCAGCTGTGACAGCGAAACACAAACTTAAGTGTTTCTCTGTCTCTGTCTCTGTCTCTGTCTCTCTTTGTCTCTGTCTGTCTGTCTGTCTGTCTCTGTCTCTCTCTGTCTCTGTCTCTGTCTCTGCCTCTGCCTCTGTCTCTGTCTCTCTCTCTGTCTCTGTCTGTCTGTATGTCTGTCTGTCTGTCTGTCTGTCTCTCTCTCTCTTTCTCTCTCTCTTCATTCTTCTTCTTCTTCTTCTTCTTCTTCTTCTTCTTCTTCTTCTTCTTCTTCTTCTTCTTCTCTTCATCATCATCATCATCTTCTTCTTCTTCTTCTTCTTCTTCTTCTTCTTCTTCTTCTTCTTCTCTTCTTCTTCTTCTTCTTCTTCTTCTTCTTCTTCTTCTTCTTCTTCTTCTTCTTTCTTCTTCTTCTTCTTCTTCTGCTTCTTCTTCTTCTTCTTCTTCTCCTCCTCCTCCTCCTCCTTCTTCTTTTTCTCCTTTAACTTCGTGCTGAATTATTGGGGCATTCGCACTAAAGAACTGGTCACTTGATTACCCCAGCTCTGTCAGCAGTGTGCCAAAGCCTGGGTCTCTGCAATTGGTAAATCATTGGTGATAGAACAGAACCTATGACACACTAAGAACGAACACCATCAGAATGACTGGAGCATTAGGACGGGCAGGGAACAGACCAGCAGTTCATGTTGTAGACAGCGACTGATGTTCAGACAATACATCTGGAATCTATGGCTTAATCCTTGTATTCCCGCACTCTATTCCCCCAACCGCAAAAACTTAACCCTTTGAAACCCTCATCCTATCCACCAGCTTTCTGCAGTAAGCCAGTGGATAGAGAGAGGGAGTCAAAGGGTTAAACGCTGGTGGATAGGGTAAGGGAGTTAAAGGGTTCAAGCTGATGGATAAGGGTGAGGGAGTCAAAGGGTTAAGTTTTTGCTTCGCTAGCACGGTTGACAATGCAAGATACTGGTGGACAGGTTGCCGGAGTCAAAGGGTTAAAATTAATGGCCCACGTGGCGTTCGAATCCAAGATGTCTGTATTATCAACACGATCCAACTAATA
>JAPXFY010002315.1:12500-20000 GCA_030674185.1 Monoplex corrugatus
CGAAACAGAGAGAGAGAGAGAAAGAGAAAATGTGTAAGACAGAGAGATAAAGAGAGAGAGAGAAACAGAGAGAGAGAGAGAGAGAGAGAGAGAGAGAGAAACTGTATATGAGAGAAAGAGAGAGACAAAGAGAGAGAGAAAGAAAGAGAGAGACACACATACAGAGAAACAGAGAGAGAGAGAGAAAGAGAGAAAGAGTAACAAGGAGAGAGAGGGAGAAAAAAAAAGAAAGAAAGAAAAAGAAACCCAAAAGAAAGAAAAAGAAACCCAGAGAGAGGGAGATTGAAAGACAGACAGACAGACAGAGAGAAACAGAGAGAGAGAAAACACAGAGAGACAGACACAGAGAGAGACAGACAGAGAAACAGAGAGAGAGAGAAAGAGAAACCAATACGAAGGCCTAGGTTCGATTCGCCTACACACCTCCGCCTGAAGGACAACGGATACAGAATTTTCATGTCTCAAATTTTCAACAACATGTGTGCAGATCTGCCAGTGCCAACCCCCCTCCCCCTCCCCACACACACACTCTTAGGATATATACACAGACAGAATATCAGACATACACGATAAGACATCTATAGTAAGTCAGGTCAGTGACTGTAGTATAGAAACATGAAAAACACCCAGCATACGCGCCCACCCAAAGATATACATATATATACTGTGCAACAACATACAGGGATGCGGTCAGTTCGCCAAACAGCTTGGGTTTCTCCATGTTCCATTAATTTAACCCTTTGACTCCCGCACCCTGTCCACCAGCATCCTGCATTGTCAACATTGTTAGCAAAGCACAAAAACTTAACCCTTTGAGTCCCGCACCCTGTCCACCAGCATCCTGCATTGTCAACATCGTTAGCAAAGCACAAAAACTTAACCCTTTGACTTCTGCACCTGTCCACCAGTATCCTGCATTGTCAACATTGTTAACAAAGCACAAAAACTTAACTCTTTTGACTTCCGCACCCTGTCCACCAGCATCCTGCATTGTCAACATTTGTTAGCAAAGCACAAAAACTTAACCCTTTGATTTCCGCACCCTGTCCACCAGCATCCTGCATTGTCAACATCGTTAGCAAAGCACAAAAACTTAACCCTTTGATTTCCGCACCCTGTCCACCAGCATCCTGCATTGTCAACATTGCTAGCAAAGCAAAAAAACTTAAATCTTTGACTCTCCCACCCTATCCACCAGCTTCCTACAGAAAGGAAAGAAGCTGGTGGATAGGGTGAGGGAGTTAAAGGGTTAAGTTTACAGGAAGCTGGTGGATAGGGTGAGGGAGTTAAAGGGTTAAGTTTACAGGAAGCTGGTGGATAGGGTGAGGGAATCAAAGAGTTAAGTTTTTGCAGCTGTTACCAGTCGCCGTGATGTAGTGGTTAACGCAACGGACTACCGACTGGAAGGTTGTGGGTTCGAATCCTCGTCAGTACCATCAAAAATCATTGTGGGATTTTTCGGCTCTAACCGGCTCCTACCCAGAGTTGGACGTGCTATGGGCTCACTGGGAAGACTAGGACCACAATGTCGAGTCTAACCCACTTCACGGATGCGTCATTGAAGGTGTTGCTCAAATCTTCTAACCAACACCGCAGGTGTCTGTATCTCTCGGGCCTGGTTGACGCCAGGATATATTATGATAGTAAACGTAGAGTACAGCCCTGTCACGCAGTCTCAATCCTAGATGGAACTCCATACCATCATGATTATCATCCTCATCGACATCGTCCTCATCGCATTGTAAAATCTGTTCCAGCTTCTGTGGCCATTAAGGTGGCGTAGAAAATGGGACGAAAAAGAAAAGGTGAGCACAAAGTTAACCTCCCTGAGTGCAATGATCCTTTGAAAAAGAACGTTTTTGCAGTTGGTGTACAGGGTGTGGGAGTCAAAGGGTTAAGTTTTTGCAGTTGGTGTATAGGTGCAGGAGTCAAAGGGTTAAGTTTTTGCAGTTGGTGTATAGGGTGTGGGAGTCAAAGGGTTAAGTTTTTGCAGTTGGTGTATAGGGTGTGGGAGTCAAAAGGTTAAGTTTTTGCAGTTGGTGTATAGGTTGCGGGAGTCAAAGGGTTAAGTTTTTGCAGTTGGTGTATAGGGTGCGGGAGTCAAAGGGTTAAGTTTTTGCAGTTGGTGTATAGGGTGCGGGAGTCAAAGGGTTAAGTTTTTGCAGTTGGTGTATAGGATGCAGGAGTCAAAGGGTTCAGTTTTTCCAGTTGGTGTATAGGGTGTGTCAGTGAAAGGGTTAAGCTTTTGCAGTTGGTGTATAGGGTGCGGGAGTCAAAGGGTTAAGTTTTTGCAGTTGGTGTATCGGGTGCCGGAGTCAAAGGGTTAAGTTTTTGCAGTTGGTGTATAGGGTGCCGGACTCAAAGGGTTAAGTTTTTGCAGTTGGTGTATACGGTGCCGGAGTCAAAGGGTTAAGTTTTTGCAGTTGTTGTATAGGGTGCAGGAGTCAAAGGGTTAAGTTTTTACAGTTGGCGTATAGGGTGCCGGAGTCAAAGGGTTAAATTTTTGCAGTTGATGTATAGGGTGAGGAAGTCAAAAGGTTAAGTTTTTGCAGTTGGTGTATAGGGTGCGGGAGTCAAAGGGTTACGTTTTTTACAGTTGGTGTATAGGGTGCGGGAGTCAAAGGGTTAAGTTTTTGCAGTTGGTGTATAGGGTGCGGGAGTCAAAGGGTTAAGTTTTTGCAGTTGGTGTATAGGGTGCGGAAGTCAAAGGGTTAAATCACACTGTTTATGTGTGATGTACAGTGATCTAAATGAACAAGCTTGGAAAATAGCACTATTATAAGGACATATACTCAGACAGGTCAATGGTATCTGTAGGTCGTCAACACTTAGAAAAGAGTAGAAGTACACACTCAGCGAAAGTGATGATGCCTTGACAGCTATTCAGAAGATCAATATTTCAAGAGACTCATTAAGACAGCGAGAGAGACAGAGACAGAGAGAGAGAGACAGACAGACAGACAGAGATAGAGACAGAGAGAGACAGAGACAGACAGAACAGAAAGACAAACAAACAGACAGAAAGACAGAGAGACAGAGAAACAGAGAGAGAGAGAGAGAGACAGAAATAGAGAAAGAGGCAGATAGAGACAGACAAGACAGAGGCAGAGAGAGAAAGAAAGAGACAAAGACAGAGAGATAGAGAGATAGACAGACAGATAGACAGGAACACAAGCACTAAAAAGAGACAGAGAGACAAAGATCTAGACAGAGAGACAGAGACAGAGAGAGACAGAGAAACAGACAGACAAAGACAGAGAGAAACAAAGAAAGAAAGAGAGAGAGAGAGAGGGGGGGGATCGGTAGGATAGGTACAGAAAGCAAGATTGAGAGAGGGAAAGAAAGTAAGAGAAAGAGAGAGAGAGACAGGCAGACAGACAGACAGACAGAGACACAGAGAGACAGAGAGAGAGAGAGAGAGCGAGAGAAAGAGACTGAGAGAGACATAGAGAGACAGAGAGACAGACACAGCGACAGATAGACAGACAGGAACACAAGCACTAAAAAGAGACAGAGAGACAAAGACCTACATAGAGACAGAGAGAGAGAGATACAGAGAGAGACAGAGAGACAGACAGACAAAGACAGAGAGAAAGAAAGAGAGAGAGACACACACAGGGATCAGTGGCATAGGTACAGAAAGCAAGATAGATAGAGGGAGAGAAAGTAAGAGAAAGAGTGAGAGACAGGCAGACAGACAGACAAAGACACAGAGAGACAGAGAGAGAGAGAATCAGAGAGAGAGAGACAGACAGAGAGACTGAGAGAGACATAGAGGCAGAGAGACAGACACAGCGACATACAGACAGACAGTCAGTCAGACAGACAGACAGACAGTCAGACAGACAGACAGACAGTCAGACAGACAGACAGAAAGTCAAACAGTCAGACAGACAGACAGACAGTCAGACAGACAGACAGACAGTCAGAGAGACAGACAGTCAGACAGACAGACGAACAGTCAGACAGACAGACAGAACAGTCAGACAGACAGTCAGACAGACAGTCAGACAGACAGACAGTCAGACAGACAGACAGACAGTCAGACAGACAGACAGTCAGTCAGACAGTCAGACAGACAGACAGACAGTCAGACAGACAGAAGACAGTCAGACAGACAGTCAGACAGACAGACAGTCAGACAGACAGACAGTCAGACAGACAGACGAACAGTCAGACAGACAGACAGACAGTCAGACAGACAGTCAGACAGACAGTCAGACAGACAGACAGACAGTCAGACAGACAGACAGACAGTCAGACAGACAGACAGACAGACAGTCAGTCAGACAGGCAGACAGTCAGTCAGACAGACAGACAGACAGACACAGCGACAGACAGACAGACGCAGCGACAGACAGACAGACAGACAGACAGACACAGCGACAGACAGACAGACAGACACAGCGACAGACAGACAGACAGACACAGCGACAGACAGACAAACAGACAGACACAGCGACAGACAGACAGACAGACAGACGCAGCAACAGACAGACAGACACAGCGACAGACAGACAGACAGACACAGTGACAGACAGACAGACACAGCGACAGACAGACAGACAGACACAGCGACAGACAAACAGACAGACAGACGCAGCGACAGACAGACAGACAGACACAGCGACAGACAGACAGACAGACACAGCGACAGACAGACAGACACAGCGACAGACAGACAGACACAGCGACAGGCAGACAGACACAGCGACAGACAGACAGACACAGCGACAGACAGACAGACACAGTGACAGATAGACAGACAGACACAGCGACAGACAGACAGACACAGCGACAGACAGACAGATGCAGTGACAGACAGACAGACACAGCGACAGACAGACAGACAGACACAGTGACAGACAGACAGATAGACACAGCGACAGACAGACAGACGCAGCAACAGACAGACAGACAGACACAGCGACAGGCAGACAGACACAGCGACAGACAGACAGACAGACAGACAGACAGACACAAGTGACAGACAGACAGACAGACAGACAATCAGTCAGACAGAAATACAAGCACTAAAAAGAGACGCACACCAAAGTACAGTTTTAACAGTACTAACGTTTCGCGTGCACATTATATACTGGCATTGAATTTGTTGTCATCTTTTTGTCTCTGTGTGTGTGTGTGTGGTGGTGGTGGTCATGGGTTTAATGTCTATTCACTTAAGTGATTTTAGACAAATAAAACAAACAAAAACAAACAAACAACAAAAAAAGAATAAATAAATAAAACATAATAACTGATAACAATGATAATAATGAAAAATAAATGATGAATAAAAAATATAACAAAATAAATATATAAATGAACAAATGAAAAGAAAAAAAGAAAAAAAAGGAGCGATGTTGGGAAGGGGAGTAGAAATAGGAAGGGTAAATGTGTAGTCAACCTTGGTTTTAAAAAAAAAAAATTTTTTAATAATTTAAAAAAAGAAAAAAAAAAGAAAAAAAGGAAGTTCAAGTTTAAATGCATATTACTTTTAGCCCACTCGAGCATCAAAAACATATTCGGGCTGAAACCATGTGAAAAACAAGTAAGAAACAAGGACAATGGAAATGTCGGAGGGAAGCATAAACATAACAAATAAAGTAGCATACTACAACAAAGATTACAATAAACTAGCTAACTGTAACTATGAACAGGAAGATGAACGAATTATAAATATTGAACTATTGGACTTTTAGATAGGCTAACGAAAAATGTGTATGTCAATAATGATGATTCAAATATGTTGGAAATTGTGTGAGTAGAAAGTATCGGAATGTATCGCTTTATACTAATGCAAGAAAGTAAATGACAGGTCGTTATTTTCTGTCCACAAAGTCAGGCAATATTTCTGGTGTACTTTGTTTTGAATGCATCGAGTTTCCACCTATACATAAGGGACTGTATAGATCTGTTTGTAGTGGACTGTTTACTGATTTTGCTGATTTTAAAATCCATGCTATTAGTATTGTACTTTTTCTGATTATCTTGAAACAGTTTCCAAACATAGGCGTCCACTAAATTACAAGATTCATTTAAAGAGGGTGAAAGCTTTATGTTGTTTGATTCTGGTGAACCCTTAGCTCCTCGTTTGGCAGCCCTGTCAACCACATCGTTATGATAAAACGAACAATGAGATGGTATCCAACAAAAAGTAAGATCAGTTCCTCTTAAGGATAAGAAATGAATTAAATGGCTAATTTCTATTACCATTTCAGATCTAGTGTCTAATTTCATTAATTCAAGAGCCTGAAGCACTGATTTAGAATCAACGTAGAAAAGGATCTGTGATATATTTCGAGGATAATTTACCAAGTAATTCAAAGCCATCAGTATTGCAAAGAGTTCAGCTGTAAATATTGATTTGTTGGGTCCTATATGGAAAGATTTCTCTATTTTGAGAGCTGGTATTAGAAACGCAGAACATGCTATTTTCTCAATTAATGAGCCATCTGTTAGATATTTAAATGATTGGGATAAAAGTGTTCAATATGACATTTAACTCGACTCGCTAATAAGTTGATATTATCTTCTTTCTTTAAATCAGTGTGGTGTATGTCAAAGTTTGCTCTTAAGAGTTCCCAACTGGGTACTGGAGAAAAAGAAGGTCTTATAGATATAGGATCCGCTTTTAAATCAATTCCAGAACCATTCATGATGTCGTATGTATACGTTGCAAGTGTGGCTTGTGAAGATATTGATTTAGCTCGTTTTGGAAAATCAATGTCTGATCTTAAATTTATATCAAGTCTCAAAACATTTTCAGTGGTGGTATTTCTTAGCAGAAATTTGGTAGAGACGAGTTTCCTTTGTTCATCAAGCGGCAACGTATCAATTTCACCGTATGTACGGAGGTTGGAAGCATGCATCGGAAAACCAAGCGCAAGTTTAGAACTTTTGCATTCTATACTTTGTAGTTTTTGTAGTAAGTGTCTAGGTGCACTAAAGAATATTTCTTGGGCATATATTAGTTTAGATCTAATGAGAGGTTTACATAGATGTACAAGTGTTGATGGATTATGTCCCCATGGTTGCTTGCACACTATTTTCAAAAAATTTAGACTTTTTTGGGCTTTTGTGAGTAAGTAGTCGATATGCAGATTCCATGATAATTTTGCTGTAAAGAAAACACCTAAGAATTTAATGGTTTGGTTATACTGAAGAACGGTATCTCCTAGTTTAAAGGTGGGCATTTTGTCCAGGTTAGACCCACTATTAAATAAAATTATCTTTGTCTTCTCCGTAGATAAATGGAGCCCATTTTCTGCCATGTATTGTGCTGTTTTGTGAAGTTCTAATTGATAAAGTTTGCGTGCATAGTTGATACTACGAGAAGGAGTGTTTTTCTTCATGTTTACCGGCATCCACATGCATAGATCATCAGCAAACTGGACTAATGTGACATCTTTAGATATTCTACTTGGTAAATCATTCATTAGTATCATAAAAAGGAGAGGTGCTATAACTGATCCCTGTGGGATACCCATTTGAAGGGTT
>JAPXFY010002316.1:0-28110 GCA_030674185.1 Monoplex corrugatus
ACTACTCACTCACTCACAACCAACCATACAAAACAACAAACAACCAACCAACTAACTAACTAACACTTACTAACTAACTAACTAACTAAACAAACTAACTAACTAACTAACTAACGAACATTTATCTAACTAACTAACTAACTAACTAACTACTTAAACTAACTAACTAACTAACTAATCTAACTAACTAACTAAAAAAAAAAACACTAACTAACTAACTAACTAACTAACTAACTAACTAACTAACTAACTATACTAACTTACTAACTGACTCTCTAATCAATAACTCACTAACTAACTAACTAATTAACTAACTAAGTAACTAACTAACTAACAACTAATAACTAACAAAACTAACTACTAACTAACTAACTAAACTACACTAACTCACTAACTAACTAACTAGCTAACTAATTAACTAACTAACTAACTAACTAACTATCTAACTATCTATACTAACTAACTAGCTAACTAACAGAAACTAACTAACAAACACTAACTAACTAACTATCTATCTAAACTAACTAACTAAATAACTAACTAACTAACAAAACTAATTGACTTAACTAATATAACTAACTAATTCACTGACTCACTTAATCACTCACGACTCACTCACTCACAAACATCTAGCTCCTACTACTAACGAACAAGCTAAGTACGGAAATGTCTATCTATAGTAATTAACTAACTAACCAACCAACAACTAAGTAACTAACTAACTAACTAATTAATTAACTAATTAACTAACTAAACTAACTAACTAACTAATTAACTTAACTAACTAACTAAACTACTAACTCACTCACTCACTCACTCACTCACTCACACCACTCACTAAATGACTCACGCAATCACTCACTCGTCTCACTCACTAACTAATTAACTAACTAAAACTAACTACTAACACTAACTAACTAACTAACAACTAACTACTATACTAATACTAACTAACTAATTAACTAACTAAACTAACTAACAACTATTTAATTAATTAACTCAGTCACTCACTCGCTACTCACTCAATCACTCACTCACTCACTCACATAACGGACTAACTCACTCACTAATGAACTGACGAAGTCCGTAAATTCATCACTCACTTAATCACTCACTAACTCACTCAACTCACTCACTCACAAACTATCTAGCTCACTCTCTAACGAACAAGCTAATACGGAAATGCTATCTATATAATTAACTAACTAACCAACCACAACTAAGTAACTAACTAACTAACTAATTAATTAACTAATAACTAATTAACTAACTAACTAACTAATAACTAACTAACTAACTAAACTACTATCAACTACTCACTCACTCACTCACTCACACACTCATCACTAAATGACTCACGCAATCACTCACTCGCTCACTACTAACTAATAACTAACTAACTAACTAACTAACTAACTAACTAACTAACTAACTAACTAACTAACTAACTAACTAATTAACAACTAACTAACTAACAACTACTAATTAATTAATCAGTCACTCACTCGCTACTCACTCAATACTAACTCACTCACTCACAACGAACTAACTACTCACTAATGAACTGACGAAGTCCTAAATCACTCACTCACTAATCACTACACTCACTCACTCACTCACAAACTATCTAGCTCACTCTCTAACGAACAGCTAAGTACGTAAATATCTATACTATACTAAATTAACTAACTAACCACAACCAACAACTAAGTAACTAACTAACGAACTAACTAACTATCTAACTAACTAAACTAACCAACTAACTAACTAACTAACTAATAACTAATTAACTAACTAACAAACTAACTCACTCACTCACTCATTCACTCACTCATTCAATCATTCACGCACTCACTCACTGGCTCGCTCACTAACTAACTAACTAACTAACTTACTAACTAACTAACTAACTAACTAACTAACTAACCAACAACCAACCAACTAACAACAACCAACTAACTAACTACTAACTAAGTATCCAAGTAACTAACTAACTAAGTAAAACTAACTAACTAACTAACTAATAAACTAACTAATTCTAACTAACTAACTAACTAACTAACTAACTAACTAACTAACTAACTAATAACTAATCACTCACTCACTCACTCACTCACTCACTCTCTCACTCACTCACTACTCACTCATTCACTCACTCACTCATAAAAGAATTAACTCACTAACGAACTAACTAAAGTACGTAAATATCTATATATACTAACTAGCTAACTAACCAACCAACAACCAACTAACCAATCAAGTAAACTAACTAACTAACTAAGTAACCAAGTAACTAACCAACTAAGTAACTAAGTAACTAACTAACTAACTAACAAACTAAACTAACTAACTAACTAATTAACTAAACTAGCTAACTAAACTAATTAAACTAACTAACTAACTATCTACCTACCTACCTACATAAACTAACTAAACTAACTAACTAACTAACTTACTAATGACGAACTAATAACTAACTAACTATCTAAAATAACTAACTGACTAACTAACTAACTAACGAACGAACGAACTAACTAACTAACTAATTAACTAACTAACTAACTATCTAACTAACAAACTAGCTAACGAACTAATTGACTAACTAACTAACTAACTAACTAATTCATTCACTACTCACTCACTCACTCAACTCACTTACTCACTCACTCACAACGAACTAACTCACTCACTAACGAACTAGCTAAGTACGTAAATATCTATTTATACTAACTAACAAACTAACTAACTAACTAACTAACTAACTAACTAACTAACTAACTAACTAACTGACTAAATCATTCATCACTCACTAACGAACTAACTCACTCACTAACGAACTCAATAAGTAAGTAAGTATCTATCTATACTAACAAGCTAACAAACTAACCAACTTACAAACAATCTAACTAACCAACTAACGAAGGAAAGAACTAACGAAAGATAAGAACGAACGAACGAACGAAACGAACGAACGAACGAACGAACGAACGAACGAACGAACGAACGAACGAACGAACGAACGAATGAACGAACGAACGAAGAAAAGACCGAACGACGACCGATCGAACGAAGTAAGCAAACTAAGTAAAGAACTAACAAACTGACGAAATAACTAACGAACAAAGAACAAGCTAACGAACTAACGAATTAACGAACTATCTAACTATCTAACGAACTAACGAACCAACTAACAAACTAACCAACTAAATTAATGAACCAACTAACTAATAACTAACTAACTAACTAACTAACTAACTAACTAACTAACTAACTAACTAACTAACTAACTAACTAATAAACTAACTAACTAACTAACTAACTAACTATCTAACTAACTAACTAACAAACTAACTAACTAACTAACTAACTAACTAACTGACTAACTAACTAACTAACGAACGAACGAAAATAACTAACTCACTCACTAACTAACTAACTAAACTAACTAACTAACTAATAAAACTAACTAACTAATTAACTAACTAACTAACAAACTAACTAACTAATACTAACTAACTAACTAACTAACTAATTACTAACTAACTCTCTAACTCAATAATTCACTAACTAACTACCTAACTAAGTAACAAACCATTTAATTAACTGACTCAGTCACTCAATCGCTATTCACTCATTCACTCACTCACTCACTCACAAACGGACTAACTCACTCATTAACGAACTGGCTAAGTCCGTAAATATCTATCTATACTAAATAACTAACTAACTAACTAACTAACTAACTAACTAACTAACTAACTAAAACGAACTAACTTTCTAACTAACTAACTAATTAACCAACTAACTAACTAACTAATTAACAAACTCACTCACTCACTCAATACTCACTCATTCACTCACTCACTCACTCAAAAACGAAATAAATCACTCACTAACGAACTGGCTAAGAACGTAAATATCTATTATACTAACTAACCAACCAACCAATCAACTAACTAACTAATTAACTAACTAACTAACTAACTAACTAACTAACTAACAAACTTACTAACTTACTAACTAACTAACTAATTAACTAACTGACTGACTAAATCACTCATCACTCACTAACGAACTAACTCACTCACTAACGAACTCAATAAGTAAGAATCTATCTATACTAACAAACTAACAAACTAACCAACAAACAAACAAGCTAACTAACCAACTAACGAAAGAAAGAACTAACGAACGAACGAACGAACGAACGAACGAACGAACGAACGAACGAACGAACGAACGAACGAATGAACGAACGAACGAAAGAACGAACGAACGAACGAACGAACGAACGAACGAACGAACGAACGAACGAACGAACGAACGAACGAAGGAAGAAAAGACCGAACGACCGACCGATCGAACGAACTAAGCAACTAAGTAAAGAACTAACGAACTAACGAAATAAATAACGAACAAACGAAGAAGCGAACGAACTAACGAACTAACTATCTAACTATCTAACGAACCAACGAACCAACGAACCAACGAACCAACGAACCAACTAACCAACTAACCAACTAACAAACCAACCAACCAACCAACCATCATAGGCGTCCTTCAGTCTCGGAAGACTATGGAGTTGCGCTCTGGGTGCCTATTCTGGTGCAGCGCCGGGTGTGGCTGGCCAGTCCGACGCGGGAATGACAGTCCCTGTGGCAGAGGGCACAGATGAAGTCTGACGCTGGTCTGTCTGCCTGGGCTGCAGCCTTTCTTCTCGTTCTCTTTTCCTCGTGCCGCTGAGCGAGTGTCTCTTCGAACTTGGAGAGACCTTTCTGCACAGTCTGTCTCCAGGCTGACCGTTCGAGGGCTGTTGCTTCCCAGTTGTCTTTGTCGATATTCAAGGCTTTTAGGTCCCTCTTGCACACGTCTTTGAATCGCAGCTGTGGTCTGCCTGTGGGACGTTTTCCCTGCACCAGTTCTCCGTAGAGGAGGTCTTTGGGGATCCGTCCGTCGTCCATGCGCACGGCATGGCCAAGCCAGCGCATGCGTCTCTGTTTCAGCAGCGTGTACATGCTGGTGCACCCAGCTCTTTCCAGGACAGTGTTGTTCGGGACCTTGTCCTGCCAGGTGATGTTTAGAATGCGTCGGAGGCTACGCATGTGAAAAGCATTGAGCTTTTGCTCTTGTCGGGCACACAAAGTCCAGGACTCGCTGCCATACAGGAGGGTGCTCACGACGCAGGCTCTGTAGATCTGGATTTTTGTGTGCTCAGTCAGCTTGCTGTTGTTCCATGCTTTCTTCGTCAGTCTGGTCATGGTGGTAGCTGCCTTGCCGATGCGCCTGTTGAGCTCTATGTCAAGTGAGAGGGTGTCTGAGATTGTTGAGCCCAGATAAACAAAGTCATGGACGACATCCAGTTCATGGTCATTGATGCTGATGGCTGGGGGAGAGTCAACATCCTGTCCCATGACCTGTGTTTTCTTCAAGCTTATGGTAAGCCCAAAGTTTTGGCAGGCATCGCTGAAGCGAGTCATGAGCTGCTGTAGGTCCTCAGCTGAGTGGGCGGTTACTGCCGCGTCGTCTGCAAAGATGAAGTCACGCAGGCACCTCAGCTGGACTTTGGTCTTGGCTCTTAGTCTGGAGAGGTTGAAGAGCTTACCGTCTGTCCTGGTTCGGAGGTATATGCCTTCAGCTGCAGGACCGAATGCGTGTTTCAGCATCACAGCAAAAAAGATTCCAAACAGGGTGGGAGCCAGGACGCAACCCTGTTTCACTCCGCTCCGTATGTTGAAGGCAGCTGATGTTGAGCCGTCAAAGACGACGGTGCCTTTCATGTCTTCGTGGAAGGATCTGATGATGCTGAGAAGTTTGGGTGGACATCCAATTTGGGGAAGGATTTTGAAGAGGCCATCCCTACTGACCAGATCGAAGGCCTTTGTGAGGTCTATGAAGGCAACGAAGAGTGGCTGCCTTTGCTCCCTGCATTTCTCCTGAAGTTGTTTGAGGGAGAAGATCATGTCTATAGTGGATCTGTTGGCACGGAACCCGCACTGCGATTCAGGGTAGACTTGCTCTGCGAGTACCTGGAGCCTCTTCAGTACTACTCGTGCGAAGACTTTCCCAACGATACTGAGGAGGGATATGCCGCGATAATTATTGCAATCGCTTCTGTCACCTTTGTTTTTGTACAGTGTGACGACGTTAGCATCCCAACCAACTAACTAACTAACTAACTAACTAACTAAATAACTAACTTATTAACTAACTAACTAACTAACTAACCATGTAACTAACCAACTAACCAACTAACCAACCAACCAACCAACCTACCAACAAACTAACTAACCAAGTAACTAACCAACTAACCAACTAACAAACCAACAAACCAACCAACCAACCAACCAACTAACTAACTAACTTATTAACTAACTAACTAACTAACTAACTAACTAACTAACTAACTAACTAACTAACTAACTAACTAAGTAAGTAACTAAGTAACTAACTAACTAACTAACAAACTAACTAACTAACTAACTAACTAACTAACTAACTATATATCTAACTAACTAAGTAACTAACTAACTAACTAACTAACTAACTAACTAACTAACTAACTAACTAATTAACTAACTAACTAACTATCTAACTAACTAACTAAAAAAAAACTAACTAACTAACTAAACTAACTAACTAACTACTTACTAACTTACTAACTGACTCTCTAACTCAATAACTCACTAACTAACTAACTAATTAACTAACTAAGTAACTAACTAACTAACAAACTACATAACTAACAATCTAACTACCTAACTAACTAACTAACTAACTCACTAACTCACTAACTAACTAACTAGCTAATTAACTAACTAACTAACTAACTAACTAACTAACTAACTATCTAACTAATAAACTAACTAACTAACTAACTATCTAACTAACTAACTAGCTAACTAACGAACTAACTAACAAACTAACTAACTAACTATCTATCTAACTAACTAACTATCTAACTAACTAACTAACTAAATAACTAACTAACTAACAAACTAATTGACTAACTAATTAACTAACTAATTCACTGACTCACTTAATCACTCACTGACTCACTCACTCACAAACCATCTAGCTCACTCTCTAACGAACAAGCTAAGTACGGAAATGTCTATCTATACTAATTAACTAACTAACCAACCAACAACTAAGTAACTAACCAACTAACTAATTAATTAACTTAATAACTAACTAACGAACTAACTAACTAACTAACTTACTAACTAACTAACTAACTAACTAACTAACTAACTAACGAACTAACTAACTAACTAACAAACTAAATACTAACTAACTAAGTAACTAAGTAACTAACAAGCTAACAAACAAACTAACTAACAAACTAGCTAACTAACTAACTAACTAACTAACAAACTAACTCACTCAGTCACTCACACACTCACACACTCACTCAGTCACTCAGTCACTCACTCACTCACTCACTTACTCACTCACTAACCAAGTAACCAAACAACTAACTAACTAACTAACTAAGTAATTAACTAACTAACTAACTAATTAACTAACTAATTAACTAACTAACTAACTAACTAACTAAGTAAGTAACTAACTAATTAACTAACTAACTAACTAACTATCTAACTAACTAAAAAAAACAAAAACTAACTAACTAACTAACTACTTACTAACTGACTCTCTAACTCAATAACTCACTAACTAACTAACTAATTAACTAACTGACTGACTAAATCACTCATCACTCACTAACGAACTAACTCACTCACTAACGAACTCAATAAGTAAGTAAGAATCTATCTATACTAACAAACTAACAAACTAACCAACAAAAAAAACAAGCTAACTAACCAACTAACGAAAGAAAGAACGAACAAACGAACGAACGAACGAACGAACGAACGAACGAACGAACGAACGAACGAACGAACGAACGAACGAACGAACGAACGAACGAACGAAAGAACGAACGAACGAACGAACGAACGAACGAACGAACGAACGAACGAACGAACGAACGAACGAACGAAGGAAGAAAAGACCGAACGACCGACCGATCGAACGAACTAAGCAACTAAGTAAAGAACTAACGAACTGAAATAAAAAAACAACAAACGAAGAAGCGAACGAACTAACGAACTAACTATCTAACTATCTAACGAACCAAGGAACCAACGAACCAACGAACCAACTAATCAACTAACCAACTAACAAAACCAACCAACCAAACCAACAACTAACTAACTAACTAACTAACTAACTAACTAAATAACTAACTTATTAACTAACTAACTAACTAACTAACCATGTAACTAACCAACTAACCAACTAACAACAACCTACAACTAACTAAAACTAACTAACTAACGTAACTAACAAGTAACTAACCAGTAACTAACCAGTAACTAACATAACCAACTAACAAAACAAACCAACCAACAACCAACCTAACTAACTAACTAAACTAACTAACTAATAATAACTAAACTAACTAACTAACTAATAACTAACTAACTAACTAACTAACTAACAACTAATAACTAACTAACTAACTAACTAATTAACTAACTACAACTAATATCAACTAACTACTAACTACTACTATAACCAACTAACTAAAAAAAAAACTAACTAACTAAGTAACTAACTACTTACTAACTTACTAACTGACTCTCTAACTCAATAACTCACTAACTAATTAACTAATTAACTAACTAAGTAACTAACTAACTAACAAACTACCTAACTAACAAACTAACTACCTAACTAACTAACTAACTAACTAACTCACTAACTACACTAACTAACTAACTACTAATTAACTAACTAACTAACTAACTAACTAACTAACTAACTATTAAACTAATAAACTAACTAACTAACATATCTAACTAACTAACTAGCTAACTAACGAACTAACTAACAAACTAACTAACTAACTAACTATCTAACTAACTAATACTAACTAACTAATAACTAAATAACTAACTAACTACTAACAAACTAATTGACTAACTAATTAACTAACTAATTAAACTAACTAACTAACTAACTAACTAACTAACTAATTGTCTAACTAATGAACTAATTAACTAACGTAACTATCTAACAAACTAACTAACTAACTAACTAACTAAATAATTAACTAACTAAACAAACTAACTAACTAACTAACTAACTGACTGACTATTTAACTAACTAACTAACTGACTAACGTACTAACTGACTGACTGACTCACTAAGGAAATAACTCACTCACTAACAAACTCAATAAGCAAATAAGGAGTGAACTAACGAACTAACGAAATAACTAACGAAGAAATGAACAAGTGTACGAACTAACGAATTAACGAACAAACTATCTAGCCATCTAACGAACTAAGGAACCATCTACCCAACTAACCAACTAAACGAACTAACTAACTAACTAACTAAACTAACTAACTAACTAACTGCTAACTAACTAAACTAACTAACTAACTAACTAAAACTAACTAATAACTAATTAAGTAAGTAACTAACTAACAAACTAATTGACTAACTAACTAACTAACTAATTCACTCTCACTCGCTCACTCATTGACTCACAAACGAACTAACTCACTCACTAACGAACTAGCAAAGTACGTAAATAACTATCTATACTAACTGACTAACTAACTAACAAACGAACTAACTCACTCACTTACTCACTCACTCACTCACTAACTCACTTACTCATTCACTCACTCACTCTCTCACTATCTATCTAACTAAATAATTAATTAAATAATAAACTAAATAATAAATATATACTAACTAAATATAAATCTACACTAACTAACCACAACCAACAACTAACTAAACTAACTAACTAACTAACTAAAATAACTAACTAACTACTAAATAACTAACTAATAACTAACTAACTAACTGACTAACTGACTAACTAACTAACTAACTAACTAACTAACTAACTAAACTAACTAACTAACTAACTAACTACTACTAACTAACTAACTAACTCTCCAACTCAATAACTCACTCACTAACTAACTAACTAATTAACAAACTAACTAACTAACTAAATAACTAACAAACTAAATACCTAACTAACTAACTAACTAACTAACTAAATAACTAACTAACTAACTAGCTAACAAACTAACTAGCTAACTAACTAACTAACTAACTAATTAACTGACTAACTATCTAACTAATAAACTAACTAACTATCTAACTAACTAACTAACTAATTAACTAAATATCTAACCAACTAACTAACTAAACAAACAAACTAACTAACTAACTAACTAACTAACAAACTAATTGACTAACTAACTAATTCACTAATTCATCACTCACTTAATCACTCAACTGACTCACTCACTCACAAAACATCTAGCTCACTCTCTAACGAAAACTAAGTACGTAAATGTCTATCTATACTAACTAACTAAAAACCAACCAACAAATAAGTAACTAACTAACTAAGAAATTAATTACTAACTAACAACTAACTAACTAACTAACTAACTAACTAACTAACTAACTAAAACTAACTAACTAACTAAGTAACTAACTAACTAACTAAAAACTAATTGTCTAACTAACTAACTAACTAATCCACTCTCACTCGCTCATCATTGACTCACAAACGAACTAACTCACTCACTAACGAACTAGCTAAGTACGTAAATATCTATCTATACTAACTGACTAACTAACTAACTAACTAACTAACTCACATCACTCACTCACTCACTCACTCACTCATTCACTCACTCACTCAACTCACTCATCACTCACTCACTTACTATCTAACTAACTAACTAATTAACTAACTAATTAACTAAATATAAATCTAACTGACTAACCAACCAACCAACTAAATAACCAACTAACTAACTAACTAACTAACTAACTAACTAACTAACTAACTAACTGACTGACTTACTGACTGACTAACTAACTAACCAACTAACTAACTAATCTAACTAACTAACTAACTAACTAACTAACTATATATCTAACTAACTAACTAACTAACTAACTAAATAACTAACTAACAAACCAACTAACTAACTAACTAATAATTCACTTGCTCACACATTCACTCATTCTTCACTCACTCACTAATCACTCATTCACTCACTCACTCACTCACAAACGAATTAACTCACTTACCAACGAACTACTAAATCTAATACTAAACTAACTAACTAACTAACACACTAAGACTAAGAATAATACTAAGTAACAATAACTAAGTAACTAACATAACTAACTAACTAACTAACAACTAACTAACTAACTAACTAACTAACTAACTAACTAACTAACTAAGTAACTAAGTAACTAAGTAACTAAGTACATAACAAATAACTAACTAACTAACTAACTAACTAACTAACTAACTAACTAACTAACTAACTAACTAACTAACTAACTCACTAACTAACTAGCAAACTAACTAACTAACTAACTAACTATTTAACTAATAACTAATTAACTAATTACTATCTAACTAACTAACTAACTAGACTAACAAACTAACTAACTAACTAATTAATTACTAACTACTTACTAACTAACTAACTAATTCTCTAACTCAATAACTCACTAACTAACAACTAATTAACTCACTAACTAACTAACTAACTAACTAACTATCTAAACTAATAAACTAACTAACTAGCTAACTATCAACTAACTAAGTAACTAACTAAGTAACTAACTAACTAACTAGCTTACTAACTAACTAACTAACTAACTAACTAACTAACTAAGTAACTAACTAACTAACTAACTAACTAACTAATTGACTAACTAATTAACTAACTAACTAACTGACTAACGTGCTAGTGACTGACTCAATCACTAAGGAACTAACTCACTCACTAACGAACTCAATAAGCAATAAGGAATGAAACTAACGAACTAACGAAAGAACTAACGAACAAATGAACAAGCGAACGAAACTAACGAATTAACGAACAAACAATCTAGCCATCTAACGAACTAAGGAACCAACTACCCAACAAAACCAACTAAACGAACTAACTAACTAAACTAACTAACTAACTAAATAACTAACTAACTAACTATCTATCTAACTAACTAACTAACTAACTAACTAATTCACTCTCACTCGCTCACTCATTGACTCACTAACGAACTAGCTAAGTACGTAAATATCTATCTATACTAACTGACTAACTAACTAACTAACTAACTAACTAACTCACTCACTCACATCACTCACTCACTACTCATTCACTCATTCACTCACTCACTATCTAACTAACTAACTAATTAACTAACTAATTAACTAAATATAAATCTATACTAAACTAACACCAACCAACCAACTAAATAACCAACTAACTAACTAACTAACTAACTAACTAACTGACTGACTAACTAACTATCTAACTAACTAACTAACTAACTATATATCTAAGTAACTAACTAACTAACTAACTAATCTAACTAACTAACCAACTAACTAACTAACTAAATAATTCATTCACTCACACACTCACTCACTCTCATCTCACTCACTAATCACTAATCACTCACACCACTCACTCACTCACAAACGAATTAACTCACTTACCAACGAACTAGCTAAAGTACGTAAATATCTATCTAAAATACTAACTAAACAATAAAAACCAACCAACTAACATAACTAACTAACTAAACTACACTAACTAACTAACTAAACTAATAACTAACTAATAACTAACTAATAACTAAACTAACAAAGTAACTAATAACTAAGCAAACTAAGCTAACATAACTAACTAACTAACTAACTAACTAATACAACTAACTAACTAACTAACTAACTTAACTAACTAACTAACTAAACTAACTAACTAACTAACTAACTAACTAACTAACTAACTATACTAAGTAATTAACTAATTAACTAACGAACAACTAACTAACATAACTAACTACTAACTAACTAACTACCTACTACCATAACTAAATTAACTAATTAATTAAAACTAACTATCTAACTAACTAACTAACTAAACTAATTGACTAACTATATTAACTAACTATTACTAACTACTAACGTACTAACTGACTGACTCACTCACTAAGTAACTGACTCACTCACTAACGAACTCAATAAGCAAATAGGAATGAACACAAACGAACTTAACGAAATAACTAACGAACAAATGAACAAGAGAACGAACTAACGAATTAACGAACAAAACTATCTAGCCATCTAACGAACTAAGGAACCAACTACCCAACTAACCAACTAAACGAACTAACTAACTACTAACTAACTAACTAACTAACTAACTAACTAACTACTAATTAACTAACTAACTAACTAACTAACTAACTAACTAACTAAAACTAACTAACTAACTAACTAATAACTAAACTAAACTAAATAACAACACAATTTTAACTAACTAACTAACTAATCCACTCTCACTCGCTCACTCATTGACTCACAAACGAACTAACTCACTCACTAACGAACTAGCTAAGTACGTAAATATCTATCTATACTAACTGACTAACTAACTAACTAACTAACTAACTACTCACTCACTCACTCACTCACTCACTACACTCATACTCACTCACTCACTCACTCACTCACTTACTATCTAACTAACTAACTAATTAACTAACTAATTAACTAAATATAAATCTATACTGACTAACCAACCAACCAACTAAATAACCAACTAACTAACTACAACTAACTAACTAACTAACTAACTAATAACTAACTAACTAACTAACTACTGACTGACTGACTTACTGACTGACTAACTAACTAACCAACTAACTAACTATCTAACTAACTAACTAAACTAACTAACTAACTAACTAACTAACTATATATTACTAACTAACTAACTAACTAACTAACTAAATAACAACTAACAAACCAACTAACTAACTAACTAATAATAATTCACTTGCTCACACATTCACTCATTCTCTCACTCACTCACTAATCACTCATTCACTCACTCACTCACTCACAAAACGAATTAACTCACTTACCAACGAACTAGCTAAAGTGCGTAAATATCTATCTATACTAACTACAACTAACCAACCAACTAAGTAACTAAGTAACTAAGTAACTAAGTAACTAAGTAACTAAGCTAACTAACTAACTAACTAACTAACTAACTAACTAACTAACTAACTAACTAACACTAACTAACTAACTAACTACTAACTAAGTAACTAAGTAACTAATAACTAAGTAACTAAGCAAATATCTAACTAACTAACTAACTAACTAACTAATAACTAATTAACTAACTAATTAACAAACAACTAAGAACTAACTAACTTAACTAACTAACAAACTAATTAACTAACTAACTAACTAACTAACTAACTAACTAACAAACAAACTAACTAACCAACTAATTATACTAACTAACTAACTAACTAACAAACAACTAACTAAGTAATTAACTAACTAACTAACTAACTAACTAACAGCTAACTAATAATAGCTACCTAACTAACTAACTAATAACTAACTAACTAATAATACTATCTAACTAATAAACTAACTAACTAACTATCTAACTAACTAACTAACTAACGAACTAACTAACTAACTAACGAACTAACTAACTTACTAACTCTCTTATACTAACTAACTAACTAACTAACAAACTCACTAACTAACTAACTAACTAACTAATTCACTGACCCACTAATCACTCACTGACTCACTCACTCACAAACCATCTAGCTCACTCTCTAACGAACAAACTAAGTACGTAAATGTCTATCTATACTAACTAACTAACTAACCAACCAACAACTAAGTAACTAACCAATAATAATTAATTAAGTAACTAACTAACTAACTAACTGAGAAACTAACTAACTAAGTAACTAACTAACTAACAAAGTAACTAACTAACTAACGAACTAACTAACTAACTAACTAACTAACTAACTAACTAACAAACTAAATACTAACTAAGTAACTAAGTAACTAACTAACAAGCTAACAAACAAACTAACTAACTAACTAACTAACTAACTAACAAACAAACTAACAACTCACTCAGTCACCCACACTCATCACTCACTCACTCACTAACAACTAACCAACAACTAACTAACTAACTAACTAACTAACTAACTAACTAACTAACTAACTAAGTATAAGTACTACTAACTAACTAACTAACTAACTAACTAACTAACTATCTAATTAACTAACTAACTAATTAACTAACTAACTAACTAAGTAACTAAGTAACTAACTAACTAACTAAGTAACTAACTAACTAACTAACTAACTAATAACTAAAAAAACTAACTAACTAACGAACTAACTAACTAACTAACAAACTAACTAACTAACTAACTATACTAACTAACTAACTACTTACTAACTAACTAACTCTCTAACTCAATAACTAACTAAATAACTAACTAACTAACTAACTAACTAATTAACTAACTAACAAGTAAGTAAGTAAGAAAGTAAGTAAGTAGGTAAGTAAGTAAGTAACTAATAATAACTAACTAACTAACTAACTAACTAACTAATTGTCTCACTCACTCCAACTAACTAACTAGCTAACTAACTAACTAATTATCTAACTAACCAACTATCTAACTAATAAACTAACTAACTAACTAGCTATCTAACTAACTAACGAACTAACTATAACTAAATTAACTAACTAACTAACAAACTAATTGACTAACTAACTAACTAACTAATTTACACACTCACTTAATCACTCACTCACTCACTCACTCACAAACAATCTAGCTCACTCTCTAACGAACAAGCTAAGTACGGAAATATCTATCTATATTCATTAACTAACTAACCAACCAACAACTAAGCAACTAACTAACTAACTAATTAATTAACTAACTAACTAATTACCTAACAAACTAACTAATTAACTAACTAACTAACTAACTCACTCACTCACTCACACACTCACTCACTCAATCACTCACGCACTCACTCATCGCTCGCTCACTAACTAACTAACTAACTATAACTAAACTAACTAACTAACTAATTAACTAACTAACTAACACACTATTTAATTAATTAACTCAGTCACTTACTCGCTACTCACTCAATCACTCACTCACTCACTTACAAACGGACTAACTCACTCACTAAGGAATTGGCGAAGTCCGTAAATTCACTCACTCACTTAATCACTCACTCACTACACTCACTCACAAACCATCTAGCTCAATCTCTAACGAACAAGCTAAGTACGTAAATATATATCTATACTAATTAACTAACTAACCAACCAACAACTAAGTAACTAACTAACTAACTAACTAACTATAACTAACTATCTATCTAACTAAATAACTAAAAAAAAAAACGAACTAACTAACTAACTAACTAACTACTTACTAACTTATACTAACTAACTCTCTAATCAATAACTCACTAAAAAACTAACTAACTAATTAACTAGCTAAGTAATAACTAACTAACGAACTCACTAAGTAACTAACTAACTAACTAACTAACTAACTATTTAACTAACTAACTAACTACTCACTAACTCACTAACTAACTAACAAGCTAACTAACTACTAACTAACTAAATAACTAACTAATTAACTAACTAACAAGTAAGTAAGTAAGAAGTAAGTAAGTAGGTAAGTAAGTAAGTATAACTAACTAACTAACTAACTAACTAACAAAACTAACTAACTAACTAACTAACTATTGTCTCACTCACTCACCAACTAACTAACTAGCTAACTAACTAACTAATTATCTACTAACCAACTATCTAACTAATAAACTAACTAACTAACTAGCTATCTAACTAACTAACGAACTAACTACGTACTAATTAACTAACTAACTAACAAACTATTGACTAACTAATAACTAACTAATTTACACACTCACTTAATCACTCATCACTCACAAACATCTAGCTCACTCTCTAACGAACAAGCTAAGTACGGAAATATCTATCTATATTCATTAACTAACTAACCAACCAACAACTAATAACTAACTAACTATATTAATTAACTAACTAACTAATTACCTAACAACTAACTAATTAACTAACTAACTAACTAACTAACTCACTCACTCACTCACACACTCACTCACTCAATCACTCACGCACTCACTCAACTCGCTCACTAATAACTAACTAATCTAACTAACTAACTAACTAACTAACTAATTAATAACTAACTAACTAAACACTATTTAATTAATTAACTCAGTCACTTACTCGCTACTCACTCAATCATCACTCACTCACTTACAAACGGACTAACTCACTCACTAAGGAATTGGCGAAGTCCGTAAATTCACTCACTCACTTAATCACTACTCACTCACTTCACTCACTCACAAACCATCTAGCTCAATCTCTAACGAACAAGCTAAGTACGTAAATATATATCTATACTAATTAACTAACTAACCAACCAACAACTAAGTAAACTAACTAACTAACTAACTAACTAACTAACTAACTATCTATCTAACTAAATAACTAAAAAAAAAACGAACTACTAACTAACTAACTAACTAACTAACTACTTACTAACTTACTAACTAACTCTCTAACTCAATAACTCACTAAAAAACTAACTAACTAATTAACTAGCTAAGTAACTAACTAACTAACGAACTCACTAAGTAACTAACTACTAACTAACTAACTAACTAACTAACTATTAACTAACTACTAACTAACTAACTCACTAACTCACTAACTAACAACAAGCTAACTAACTAACTAACTAACTAACTAACTAATAATAACTAACTAATAATAATAAAAACTAACTAACTACTACTAACTATAATATAACTAACTAACTAACTAACTAACTAACGAACTAACTAACTTACTAACTCTAACTAACTAACTATACTACAAACTCACTAACAACTAACTAACTACTAACTAATTACTACCATATATCCTCACTACTACTCACATACAAACTCACTCACCTAACAACATGCTAGTACTAATGCTATCTAATAACTAATTAACTAACTAACCAACAAACTAATAACTAACACACTAATAATTAATTATACACTACTACTAATAACTATCACTACAAACTAATCTACTACTCTCTAACAAAACTAATACGAATATCTAACTAATAACTTAACTAACTAACAAACAAACAACTAAGTAACTAATAACTAACTAATTAATAACTAACTAACTAATACTAACAACTAACTAACTAACAACTAACTAACTAACTCACTCACTCACTCACACACTCACTCACTCAATCACTCACAACACTCAAATCAACGCACGCTACTAACTAACTAATAACTAACTAACTAACTAACTAACTAATTAACTAACTAACTAACTAACACACTATTTAATAATAACTCAGTCACTACTCTCAACTCACTCAATCACTCACTCACTCACTTACATAACGACTAACTCACTCACTAAGAAATTAGCAAGTCCGTAAATTCACTCACTCACTAATACTCACTCACTCACTCACTCACCACAAACCCTCTAGCTAATCTCTAACGAACAAGCTAAGTACGTAAATAATATCTATACTAATTAACTAACTAACAACAACAACTAATAAACTAACTAACTAACTAAATAACTAACTAACTAATACTATAACTAATCTAACTAAATAACTAAAAAAAAACGAACTAACAACTAATAACTATACTAACTAACTACTAACTTACTAACTAACTCTACTAACTCAATAACTCACTATAAAACTAACAACTAATTAACTAGCTAATAACTAACTAACTAACGAACTCACTAAGTAACTAACTAACTAACTAACTAACTAACTAACTAACTAATAACTAACTATAACTAACTAACTAACTAACATCAACTAACTACTAACTAACTAACTAACTAATAACTCAACTAATAACTAATAAACTAATAAACTAATCTAAACTATAATAACTAACTAACTAACTAACTTACTAACTAACTAACTAACAACTAACTACTAACTAACAACTAACAAACATCTACTAACTCTAACTAACTTAAACTAACGTAACAAACTAACTAACTAACTAACTAACTAACTAACTTCATACCCACTTAATCACTCACTACACTCACTCACAAACCATCTAGCTCACTCTCTAACGAACAAGCTAAGTACTAAATGTCTATCTATACTACTAACTAACTAACCAACCACAACTAAGTAACTAACAACTAATAATTAATACTAACTAACTAATACTAACTGAAACTAACTAACTAATAACTAACTAACTAACAATTAACTAACTCAACAACTAATAACTACTAACTAACTACACTAAATCTACTAGTCAACTAACTAACTAACTAACAAGCTAACAAACAACTAACTAACTAACTAACTAACTAACTAACAACTATACATTAATAACTCATCAGTTCACTCACACACTCACATCACTCACTCACTCACTACAAACGACTAACTACACCAACTAAGAACTAAGCTAAATCACTACTAACTAAGTCATACTAAGTATCTAAGTACCATAAGCTCAACTAAAACAAGCTAACTACTAATAACTATCTATACTAATTAACTAACTAACAACTAACTAAGTAACTATAACTAACTAAGTAACTAAAGTAACTAATAACTAACTACTAACTAAAACTAACTAAATAAAACAACCTAAAATAAAACTAACTAACTACGAAACTAACTAACTAACTAACACAATAACTAACTAAATAACTAACTAACTAACTTTAACTACTAATAACTAACTAACTCTAATCAATAACTAACTTAATAACTAACTAACTAACTAACTAACTAACTAAATAATAACTAACTAACAAGTCAAGAAGTAAGATAGTAAGTAAGTAGGAAATAACTAACTAACTAACTAAAATTAACTAACTTAAACTGACTAATTGTCTCACTCACTCACAACTAACAAACTACTAACTAACTAATTATCTAACTAACCAACTATCTAACTAATAACTAACTAACTAACTAGTATCTAACTAACTAACGAACTAACTAAGTAACTATTAACTAACTAACTAACAACTAAATTGACTAACTAACTAACTAACTAAATTACACACTCACTTAATAACTCACTCACTCACTCACTCACAAACAATCTAGCTCACTCTCTAACGAACAAGCTAAGTACGGAAATATCTATCTATACTCATTAACTAACTAACCAACCAACAACTAAGTAACTAACTAACTAACTAATTAATTAACTAACTAACTAATTACCTAACGAACTAACTAATTAACTAACTAACTAACTAACTCACTCACTCACTCACACACTCACTCACTTCAATCACTCACGCACTCACTCACTCGCTCGCTCACTAACTAAACTAACTAACTAACTAACTAACTAATTAACTAACTAACTAACTAACACACTATTTAATTAATTAACTCAGTCACTTACTCGCTACTCACTCAATCACTCACTCACTCACTTACAAACGGACTAACTCACTCACTAAGGAATTGGCGAAGTCCGTAAATTCACTCACTCACTTAATCACTCACTCACTCACTCACTCACATCCTCACAAACCATCTAGCTCACTCTCTAAAGAACAAGCTAAGTACCTAAATATATATCTATACTAATTAACTAACTAACCAACCACACTAAGTAACTAACTAACTAACTAACTAACTAACTAACTAACTAACTAACTAACTAACTAACTCTAATTAACTAACTAACAAACTAACTCACTCAGTCACTCACACACTCACACACTCACTCACTCACTCACTCACTCACTAACCAACTAACCAACCAACTACCAAACTAACTAACGAACTAACTAACTAACTAACTAATTTACTAACTAACTAACTAAACAAACTAACTAACTAACTAAGTAATTAACTAACTAACTAACTAACTAACTAACTAACTAACTAACTAACTAACTAACTAATAATAACTAACTAACTAACTTAACTATATAAACTAAAATAAAAAAAAAACAACTAACTAACTAACTAACTAACTAACTATTACTAACTAACTAACTCTAACTCAATAACTAAACTAACTAACTAACTAACTAACTAATAAGTAAGTAAAGTAAATAAGTAAGTAAGTAAGTAATAACTAACTAACTAACTACGCACTCACTCATTCACTCACCAACTAACTAACTAGCTAACTAACTAACTAACTAACTAACTATCTAACTAATAACAAAAATAACTAACTAGCTATCTACTAACTAACTAACTAACTAACTAATAACTAACAAACTAACAAACTAATCGACTAACTAACTAACTAACTAATTTACACACTCACTTAATCACTCACTCACTCACTCACTCACAAACCATCTAGCTCACTCTCTAACGAACAAGCTAAGTACGAAATATCTATCTATACTCATTAACTAACTAACCAACCAACAACTAAGTAACTAACTAACTAACTAATTAATATAACTAACTAACTAATTACCTAACGAACTAACTAATTAAATAACTAACTAACTACTACTACTCACTCACTCACTCACACACTCACTCATTCAAATCACTCACGCACTCACTCACTCGCTCGCTCACTAACTAACTAACTAACTAACTAACTAACTAACACACTATTTAATTAATTAACTCAGTCACTCACTCGCTATCACTAATCACTCACTCACTCACTCACAACGGACTAACTCACTCACTAACGAACTGGCGAGTCCAAATCACTCACTCACTTAATCACTCACTCACTCACTCACTCACTCACAACCATCTAGCTCACTCTCTACGAATAAGCTAAGTACGTAATATCTATCTAACTAATTAACTAACTAACCAACCAACAACTAACTAACTAACTAACTAACTAACTAACTAACTAACTAACTAACTAACTAACTAACTAACAAACTGACTAACTAACTAAAACCAACTAACTAACTAATTAACTACAACTAAAGAACTAACTAACTACACTAACTAACAAACTATTACTAACGAACTAAGTAACTAAGTAACTAGTAACAAGCTAACAAAAAACTAACTAACTAACTAACTAACAAATTAACTCACTCATCACTCACACACTCACCATCACTCACTCACTCACTAAACCAACTACCAACAACTAACTAACTAATTAACTAACTAAATAACTAACTACTAAACTAACTAACAAACTAACTAATAACTAACTAACACTAGTAACTACTAACTAACTAACTAACTAACTAAGTAACTAACTAACTAACTAATTAACTAACAAAAAAAACTAACTAATAACTAACTATCTAACTAACTAACTAACTAACTAACTACTTACTAACTAACTAACTCTCTAACTCATAACTACACTAACTAACTAACTAACTAACTAATTAAGTAACTAACTAAGTATGTAAGTAGTAACTAACTAACTAACTAACTCACTCACTCACTAACTCACTAACTAGCTAACTAACTAACTAACTAACTAACTAACTAACTAACTAACTAACTAACTAACTAATCTAATTAATAACTAACTAACTAGCATCTAACTAACTAACTAACTAACTAACTAACTAATTCAACTAACTAACTAACAACTAATTTACTAACTAACTAACTAACTAATTTACTCACTCAATAATCACTCACTCACTCACAAACTATCTAGCTCATCTCTAACGAACAAGCTAAGTACGTAAATACTATCTATACTCATTAACTAACTAACCAACCAACAACTAAGTAACTAACTAACTAACAATTAATTAACTAACGAACTAACTAACTACCTAACGAACTAACTAATTAACTAACTAACTAACTAACTAACTCACTCACTCACTCACTCACACACTCACTCACTAAATCACTCACGCACTCACTCACGCTCGCTCACTAACTAATTAACTAACTAACTAACTAACTAACTAACTAATAACTAACTAACTAACTAACTAACTCACTCACTCACTCACTCACTCACTCACTCACTCACTCACACACTCACTCACTAAATCACTCACGCACTCTCTCACTCGTCAGTTCACTAACTAATTAACTAATAACTAACTAACTAACAAATAACTAACAATTTAACTAACTAACTAACAACTATTAACTAACAACTAACTAACACACTATAATTAATTAACTCAGTCACTCACTCGCTACTCACTCAATCACTCACTCACTCACTCACAAACGGACTAACTCACTCACTAAGGAATTGGCGAAGTCCGTAAATTCACTCACTCACTTAATAATAATAATAATAATAATAATGTTTATTTGTATAGCGCATATTCCATATAAAAACATGCTCACCAGCGCTTTACATTTCGCAAGAAAGGCAAAAGGTGATAAAAAAAAATGTTCACAATTACATACACAATAAGATAACAACAAACATTAAAGCTATACAAGTAAGAAGACACATAAGAAACCACAGAATATTAAAATTTAAACACTGACTTATGTAATGAAGAAAGATTAACAGATTTTTCATATGAATAAAGAGGCATACTGTGTTTATATATTGCTGCGTGTGTGTGCTTGCGTACGTGTGTGTGTACATGTGTGTGTGCGTTGCTGTGCGCGTGTGTTTGTAAGAATGTGTGTGTGTGTGTGTGTGTGTGTGAGAGAGAGAGAGAGAGTGTGTGTGTGCGTGTGCTATGTTTGCATGCGTGTGTGTGTGTTTATGCATGCAATAGTTGTACATAAAATTATAATCAATATTTTGAATGAAGATAAAAACAGAAAAATTCTAATCCATATACAGGAAAAACATTACAACTTCAGTATTACAGCATTAATACCTTGACAATCAAAATTCCTCACAAATTATGAACTATTCGCATATCATACATCACAATTTACATACAAACAAAGATTTGAAAAAGTTTCTTAAAGTATTTCAGTCTCTTTCCCACTCAATTTCTCCCCTATCCCTTCCTCAGCTGTACACATACAGTGATACACACACATGCTCACTCAAGCACACGCACACACACACACACACACACACACACACACACACACACACACACACACACACACACACACACACACACACACACACACACACACACACACACATACACACATGCACGCACACACACACCTTGCTCTATAGGCCCTTATACAAAATACTGTTATACAGGCAGGAGAGATTAGTCTGATGACAGACTTGCAAACTAAGGCTCTTCAGGTTAGATGAGTTTGAAAGAGGTGGGTTTTCAGGTGCCGTTTGAAGGTTGAGAAACACTTAGTTTTTCTGAGAAACAGTGGTAGAGAGTTCCATACATTTGGGCCAAAGACAGAGAAAGATTTTTTACCAAAGGTGTCTAGAGAGAAGCGAGGAACAGTCAACAGTGAGGTGTCAGAAGAGCGGAGCGTTCGAGAAGGTTTGTAACCCTGCAGGAGGTTGGCAAGATAGGATGGCATGTTCTCATGATAGATACACTGAAAGCAGAGACAGGCAACTTTATATTGAATCCTAGCCTTTACCGGGAGCCAATGAAGTGTTCTAAGCAGAGATTTTGCACTCTCACGCCTGGGCTTGCGGAGAACAAGGCGAGCCGCGTAGTTCTGTATGCGCTGAAGTTTAGATAGTTGATTGTCATGGAGACCTGCGAATAGAGAGTTACAATAGTCCAGTCTAGATAGTATGAAAGAGACAGCAAGCTTGTTGGTAGCATCAGTGGAAAGGAAGGAGCGAATCTTACCAATTCTGCGTAGCTGATAGTACAGAGTACGGCACAACTGTTTGACATGGGCTTCCATAGACAGTGTTTCATCCAGATAGAAGCCAAGGTTTCTAACAGTTTGTGAGAAAGATACATCACAACCAGAGATAGACATGGGGGCATGAGTAACCTGATTGACCTTTGACTTAGTACCAGTAACAATAAGCTCAGTTTTATCATCATTCATCTTCAGCTTGTTTTCACTCATCCACTTGGAGACATCCTCTATACAATCTCTCAGACTGCACGCAAGAGCGTCAAAATCTGATGGGGCAGAGGAGCTATGCAGCTGTGAGTCATCCGCAAAGAAGTGGTATGAGTGACCTGACTGATGAATGATAGCGCTGAGAGGTTGTGTATACATAGTGAACAGGACAGGTCCCAAGACAGAACCTTGTGGGACACCACATTTCAGCACAGATGGATTTGATTTGTGGCCAATGACAACCGACTGGGTACGGCCAGTCAAATAGGAGGTAATCACTCACTCACTCACTCACTCACTCACAAACCATCTAGCTCACTCTCTAACGAACAAGCTAAGTACGTAAAATATATATCTATACTAATTAACTAACTAACCAACCAACAACTAACTAACTAACTAACTAACTAACTAACTAACTAACTAACTAACTAACTAACTAACTAACTAACTAACTAACTAACTAACTAACTAATTAACTAACTAACAAACTAACTCACTCAATCACTCACACACTCACACACACTCACTCACTCACTCACTCACTCACTAACCAACTAACCAACCAACTACCAAACTAACTAACGAACTAACTAACTAACTAACTTACTAACTAACTAACTAACAAACTAACTAACTAACTAAGTAATTAACTAACTAACTAACTAACTAACTAACTAACTAACTAACTAACTAAGTAACTAACTAACTAACTAACTTATTAACAAACTAAAAAAAAACTAACTAACTAACTAACTAACTAACTACTTACTAACTAACTAACTCTCTAACTCAATAACTAACTAACTAACTAACTAACTAATTAACTAAGTAAGTAAGTAAGTAAGTAAGTAAGTAACTAACGCACTCACTCATTCCACTCACCAACTAACTAACTAGCTAACTAACTAACTAACTAACTAACTAACTAACTAACTAACTATCTAACTAATAACAAAACTAACTAACTAGCTATCTAACTAACTAACTAACTAACTAACTAACTAACTAACTAACTAACTAACTAACTAATTAACTAACAAACTAACAAACTAATCGACTAACTAACTAACTAACTAATTTACACACTCACTTAATCACTCACTCACTCAGTCACTCACAAACAATCTAGCTCACTCTCTAACGAACAAGCTAAGTACGGAAATATCTATCTATACTCATTAACTAACTAACCAACCAACAACTAAGTAACTAACTAACTAACTAATTAATTAACTAACTAACTAATTACCTAACGAACTAACTAATTAACTAACTAACTAACTAACTCACTCACTCACTCACACACTCACTCACTCAATCACTCACGCACTCAATTAACTAACTAACTAACACACTATTTAATTAATTAACTCAGTCACTCACTCGCTACTCACTCAATCACTCACTCACTCACTCACAAACGGACTAACTCACTCACTAACGAACTGGCGAAGTCCGTAAATTCACTCACTCACTTAATCACTCACTCACTCACTCACTCACTCACAAACCATCTAGCTCACTCTCTAACGAACAAGCTAAGTACGTAAATATCTATCTATACTAATTAACTAACTAACCAACCAACAACTAACTAACTAACTAACTAACTAACTAACTAACTAACTAGCTAACTAACTAACTAACTAACTAACTAACAAACTGACTAACTAACTAAGTAACTAACTAACTAACTAATTAACTAACCAACTAACGAACTAACTAACTAACTAACAAACTATATACTAACTAACTAAGTAACTAAGTAACTAAGTAACAAGCTAACTAACAAACTAACTAACTAACTAACTAACTAACTAACAAATTAACTCACTCAGTCACTCACACACTCACACAATCACTCACTCACTCACTCACTCACTCACTAACCAACTAACCAACCAACTAACTAACTAATTAACTAACTAAATAACTAACTACTAACTAACTAACAAACTAACTAAGTAACTAACTAACTAGCTAAGTAACTGACTAACTAACTAACTAACTAACTAACTAACTAAATAACTAACTAACTAACTAATTAACTAACAAAAAACTAACTAATTAACTAACTATCTAACTAACTAACTAACTACTTACTAACTAACTAACTCTCTAACTCAATAACTAACAACTAACTAACTAACTAACTAATTAAGTAACTAAGTATGTAAGTAACTAACTAACTAACTAACTCACTCACTCACTCACTAACTCACTAACTAGCTAACTAACTAACTAACTTTAAAATAATAAAACTAAATAATAATAAACTCTAATAAAAAAACTAACCAACAACCAACTTTAAATAAAAAACTAACTAAAATAACTAAAAAAATTAAATAACTAAAAATTAAAAAAACCAACTAAAAACTTAATAACTAATAAATAAAAAAAAATTTAACTAATAATAATTTAAACTAATCCCCCAACTTAACCCAAACCAACCCCCCTATAACCCAACCAAGTCCTTTAACCACCTAACAATACCAAAACCAACCAACCAAACCAACCCCCAACCAACTAACCCCCAAACTAATCTTAAATAACTAAATTAACTTTTAAATAAAAATTAAACTAAATATCTAAAAAAAACTAAAAAAAACTTTAATTAACAAAACTAACAATAAAATAACTAACAAAAATTAAAAAACCCCTCTTAAATTAAAAATTTTCTAACTAATTTTAAATAACCCAAAACAACTAAATAAAAATCAAAATAACCAACCCAAAAACAAAAACCCAAAACAATAAAACAAAAACAACTAAACCAATTAACAACTATTCAAACTAAAAAAAAACAAATTAAAACAACCAATAAACACCAACTAAAAACCCAACTTAAAACTAATAAAATAACAAAACTAACTAATTTAAAAACCCTAAAACTAAAATTTCTTAAAAAATTTTAAAATAACTAACTAAAATAAATTTAAAAAAAATAAATTTAATCACTCTCACTACTCACTCACTCTCTCACTCACTCCCCTATCACTCATTTTTCTCACTCACTCACTCATTTAAAAAAACGAATTAATCCCCTCATAACTAGCTAAAAGGGAGTAAATTTCTATATATACTAACTAACTATTTCCCAACCCAAAAAAACTAACTAAACCCAACCCCCTAACTAACCCAACCTACCTAAAATAAAATAAAACTAAC
>JAPXFY010002317.1:0-5000 GCA_030674185.1 Monoplex corrugatus
TCTTTGCTCTCCGTAAAACTTTTTAACATTTTTTTCAGAGAAACCACATTTCAGCTGCTTCAACCTTGTGCTGACTTTGAGTAAGAGTAACAGTGACATTTTGTTTCCTGCTCAGAGAAGTATGCTACTGTTTTGTTGTTGTTGTTGTTGTTGTTGTTGTTTGTTTTTCCGCACCTGGCCTCTTGGATTTTTATTCTTCGTTGTCTCTTGTTTGTGCTTGACAAATTGGTCATAAATTTCCGCCTGTCTTGTTATGTCAAATAATAAAACGCGTTCTGGTGCTGTTTTTGTGTATTCCTGGTTCAATTTCACACGCTCTCCGCTTGTTAGTATTACTGATGATGACAATGATATTATTAACTGTGTATGCTAAATTTGTTATATATACACGTTCACGTTTTCTTTAGCTCTGTATGCTTATCAATTTTTGTTTTACTCTTCTATTAATCGATTTGTTATACATTATCTTAGTAACATCATCCATCTTTCACGAAAGCGTCAGTTTCATGAGCCTTGCTCTACTACTACTTAACAATTGCAGACATTTTTCATGTCCAGCTCCACAACTGACTTTTCACTGGATATGAATTCTTGCCTAAACTTGAATAATAATAATAATAATGATAATAAAAAACTTTTTCACTGATGATCTGACATTTTCCATTACAGCAGAAAAATTGCTGTGCAAGTTGTTTTTTCCTTCATTTTTTCGTGTAAACAAACGGTTTAATTAAACAGAAATTCATATGATTCCAATTTTGAAATTCTGTGGCCTATGCCTCTTTTTTTTTCATGACCTTTTGCCTGAGCATATTTTTTGATCAGATTTGAATAATCTTGTAGGGACACCGTCTACATGGTCTGTAAAAGGTCGATAATATCTAAATCTCCCAGGTCAACATGTGCACAGATCTGTCAAGGTCTAAACTCTTTTCGTGTGTATATAAACGCAGAACATCAAATAGGCACGTTAAAGATCCTGTGAATCAGGTCAGTGTCCGGTGGCTTATGGAAAACACACAAACACCCAGCATGCACACTCACCAGAAACCAAGAATGCAGACTGTGCAGCAACGTACACTGTGCAACAGTAGAGAGCCTGCACAGTGTGGGCACAACTATGTGCGTACATGCATCTCAGGAAAATCGGAACATTATAGACGCGTGCTTACAAACATCCATCCATCCATCTATCGATCAGGACCTGACCAGCGCATGGATTTATGTGCAGGCTTAAGGCTTGTGCCGTGATCATTCTGGATCTTCTCCATCACATGGCACCTGGACGTTAGTGAATATGGAATTCATTCCCAGCGCGGAGACGTCATCTTGAGACATTGAAACTGAAACTATCTATCAAATGTAATCCAATTTACTTTAATCTATCTATCTAAACACAAAAATAAGTATTACCATGCTTAGAATTCAATGAACGATTATGGAGTATGTATGGAGTATGTCCAAGAGGGATTCACTGCACTCGGAAAACTCCATATGCGCTCCGCCCAAATCTGTAAGCAATTATCTGACAGACTTTCCAGGCCTGCGCAAAACTCCAATGTGCTGGAAAGGTCTTGAAATAATGAAGGGGGAAGAGGGACCTATGAAAAATTAAGCTGAAACCGCTAGAATGATGGAATCGTTAATATGGGTAGCAAACAGAGCAGTTTTTAATGTTGCGGGCTGGGACTGAACTCAAGATATTTGAGGCCATAGCCAATGCAATGACTTAACAAGTGATAACAACTTACCTAGTCTGAGTTTATCAATTACCATCACTCCACTCTGGCATTTTGACCTTCTCTGTACTGCTCATTTATAAGCGGTGAGCTAAAATACAATATCATACTTTTAACTTCGGAAACATATTTAAGCCAGTAACTCTCCGAGAAAAGTTTCACACAGCTTTGCAGATGAGTTATAAACATGAAATTTATTGAACAAAGTCCGATATATATTCATCAGGTTTAAAAGAAAACCCACCCACATTCCTTGAGACAAACAACATGGGCGACACACAGAATCAACATTTACCTGTTCGCTGAGCGAATGAACGCCTGTTCCCCGTCATTTTCCCCGTCAATTCTCTGACAGCACCACAAGATTATTAAGATACGGGAACACACCACAGGGAAGAGTTTCCTAATTCACGACCCTCGTCAGTCGGATCACAATAGCGTTAGGGAATTAGGGAGTTAGGGAAATTGAAGTCATATTATATATTATTTAACTTTGTGAAAGATTGTGCATATTTACTTGTATTAGTGAAGGCTGTCAGTGCTGCTGATAGCTAGAACGTGCTTCCAGGACATTATTAGACAGCAACAGTGTTGTGTTGTTGGAGCACGCACAGTACTCAGTATTCACTCTTACTTACGTTCACAGTTTCGTTTTTCGTTTTTTCATTACTAACCAAAGTTTTTGTCAGGCTGTAAGTATACTGCTCAATAGTTAGTACAATTGTAGTTTTATTACTTAGAAGGCTAAACTAAAATGTCCTGCAGGGGTCGTGGAGGTAGAGGTGGAAATCAGGGTCGCGTGGGGGAAAGGGCAAAGAGGAAGGAGCAAAATAGAGGAATTAGGTACATGGCAATGTATGGTGTGCGACACCCCTAGCGAGGGACCTAGAGACCTTGAGTGTTTTGTCTGTAAACAGTGGACACACCAGAAGTGTGCCCAGATGAAGGACGAAATGTATGATACACTGAACTGCCCGAATGTGCAGTATGTTTGTCTTAAATGCATGGACAGTCAGGACATACAATCGCGTTCGGATGTCCGCCTAGACAAACTATTGCAAATGGTTTATGATCTGACCAAACAGGTGAAGGATCTAGAGCAAGGGCTAGGAGGAGAAAGCTTGGACAAAAAAATCGATGAGGCAGTGAGTAAGAAAGTTGAGGAGGCGATGGAGGAGAGAGAAGAGAAAGAAAAAAGAAAGATGAATGTGATCATAGTGGGTGTTAGAGAGAGCTCTGAAGATAGTGCAGAGGATAGGAAGAAAGACGACTTGAAGGCTGCCAAAACGATTCTGAGAAAACTGACAAAGATAGAAGACAATGATGTGAAAGAGCCTGTCAGACTGGGAAAGGTGGGAGGAAATAGGCCCAGGATGTTGAAGGTAACCATGACAAATGAGGAAAAGAAGAAAGAAGTAGTGAGAAAGTCTCCTGAGCTGAATGCCGGAGTGACAGATCTGACAAAAAAAATCTATGTCAACCATGACTACACTCCCAAACAGAGGCAAAAGTACAAAGAGCTGAGAGAAGAACTGATTAGAAGAAGGGATGAGGGCGAACAGAACATAGTAATCAGGAATGGACAGATTGTGACTGTGAGTTCCAGGCCAAGAGGAGCAGAGGGTGGGAAAGGGCCAACAGGAAGTGGGAGGGAGAAAGCTACATATTGAACCGACGAAGGAGATCATGTACATAATGTAAATAGAAGTGAACATGTAACTCAGGAAGAGTGCATTGTTGTATACTCAAATGTTGATAGTTTGTTAAACAAAAAAGATGAGTTTTTGGCCCTCATAGATGATTTAAAACCAAGTGTGATTGGGCTGACAGAAATCAAGCCGAAGAATGTGAGAGATTTTATTGAGAATCAATATTCTTTTCCTAATTTTGATATGTTTGTGTCAAAAAATCCCCAAAGGGGAGTTGTATTATATACTGAAAAAAGGTTGAATGCAAGAGAGTGTGAAGAGTTAAATAATGAAGACCTTGAAGAAAGTGTGTGGTGCTCTTTTAGTGGTGCTAATGGTGAAGAAGTATTGTTAGGATGTATATATCGAAGTCCTGATACAAGCACAGTAGAAAATGACAAAAAGCTGTTTGATGTTTTAAAATCTGATAAACTTAATAAGTATGATAAGATTTGTATTGTTGGTGACTTTAACTTTCCAAATGTTGGTTGGGATGGAGAGTGGAGAGGTGATAAAAGTGACAAAAATAATTGAGAATTTACGTGATGCATTTTTAATTCAAAAGGTATCAGAACCTACTCGAAGAAGGAAAGGACAAATTCCTTCTCTGGATGACTGGGTACTAGTAAATGAAGAAAACTTAATCTCAGATATAGAGCACTTACAACCGGTTGGTAAAAGTGACCACGACGTATTGAAATTCAAATTGTATGTCTCAATGTATAATGCACCTATAGTAGACAAATACAAGTATGATTTTAATAAGGGTGATTACAGAAAACTTAATAATATTGTGAAGGATGAAGATTGGAGTGACTTGGTCAATATGGATGTTGAGAGTGCTTGGGGTATGATAAAAAAAAGTGTTAAATGATGGTGTTGAGGAATGTGTCCAAAAAGTTAAAGTTAGTAATTATAAACATTTCAGACCTATATGGTTAGATAAAAAGGCTCTGAGGAAAATTAAAAAGAAGTATAATACATATAAAAGATATTTGAGAACCAAAAAAGGTAGTGATTATGATAGATATATAACAGTATGAAATGAATGTGCCAAATTGTTGAAGAAAACCAGAAAAGAGTATGAGAAAAATATTGCTAAGGAAAGTAAAAGTAACCCGAAAAATTTTTGGAAATATGTACAAGAAAGGACAAAAGTTAATACAGGTATTAGCCCCTTAAAAACCAATGATGGAATACTGGTTGTTACAGATAAAGACAAAGCTGAAGTTTTAAATAAATTTTTTGCAAGCGTTTTTACAACAGAAGATATCAGTACATTACCAGATTTAATAGAAAATTCAAAGTCAAATGGTATATCATTATGTGATATCAGAGTTACTCCAACTGCGGTAGAAAAAAAGTCACAGGAACTAAACCCGAATAAAGCTAAAGGACCAGATTTGATATCCCCTAGGATACTAAAGGAAGTAAGTAAAGAACTTGCAAAGCCACTTTGTATATTATTTAATAAGTCCTTAGAATCAGGTGAGTTACCAAAGGATTGGAAAACAGCCGATGTTAAAGCCTTGTTTAAGAAAGGAAATAGGAGTGACGCTGGGAACTATAGACC
>JAPXFY010002317.1:17500-20000 GCA_030674185.1 Monoplex corrugatus
AAAACAACACGATTTGAAAGAGCTTTAGGAAGATCCTGTATAAGGATATTAAATAAAATAGGTGCTATCACTGAACCTTGTGGAATCCCCATGTCAAGGCATCGTGAAGTAGAATAACTAGCTCCCACTCTAGCCCGTATTGTTCTATTAGCTAAAAAAGATTTAATGTAATTGTACATATTACCAGATAAACCAACAGATTTTAGCTTGAACAATAGACGTTTATGCCAAACTTGATCGTAAGCTTTTTTTACATCAAAGAAAGTAGCTAAAACACTTTTTCTGCGGGCAAACTGTTGTTTGATCTGAGTTGTAAGTTTAACCAGGTGTTCAACTGCAGATCTCCCTTTTCTAAAACCCGCCTGGTTTACCGGAATAACATTATTTTTATCACAGTAGTGTAAAAGTCTGTTTAAGATCAATCTTTCCATTAGTTTGCTCGTGTGGGACGTCAAAGCAATGGGTCTGTAACTGTTTTTATCAGTTTTCGATTTTCCTGCTTTTAATATCGGTATAACTATAGACTTTTGCCAGATTTGTGGTACAGTTCCGTTAACCCAGCATTTCTGCAGAATTTTGTGTAGGAAAATAAGATAGTTTTCAGGGAGATGTTTAATCATTTCAGTCGAAACTGCATCAACACCTACCGAACTCGTTTTGTTGTGTAGAGACAGTATTGTGTTTTTTAGCTCTTCTAAGGTGATTGGAGAATTAAACCAGAGATCATTCTGAGGTATTGGATCAGTGTAGATTGGGTTGTTATCTTCCATTTCTCTGTGATGTTTGCAGTCTGAAGATAAACCTTCAACTTTACTGTTTTTAGCAAATAATTCCACAAAAGTTTCTGCTTTGTCCATGTCTGAAGGAAATGTGTTACATGTTTCTATTATTATCGGACACCTTTGTAGGTTGGTTCCATTCTTCATTTGATTCATTTTCGTCCAGACTTTATGAAAATCTTTGAAATCTGAAATTTGTTTTGTGCAGAATGATGCCCAATAATCTTTCTTTGCTTCAGCGATGGTTTTGTTACATTGGATGTTAGCTTTTTTCATTTCCACATGATCTTCAGGTTTCCGGCTTTTGATGTAGATTTTGAATTTCTCCCTTTTATATTGAACTGCTTTCTCACATGCCTCTGTCCACCAAACATTACCCAATCGATTATTCGATCTAGAAGTTTTGAGTTTCGGAATTGATATGTCTGCAGCGGCTAGAATTGACTCTTGGAATTTAGAAAACATAATGTCTACATTTTCACTTTCATAATGTCTGTAATCCTGATTAGCAAGAGTAGTTCGAAATAAGGACCAGTCTGCACGCTTGTAATTATATTTTGGAATAATATCAGGAGAGCTGTCTTTCATCCTGATGTTTTTGTCAGTTATGGTTATGATGATAGGTAGATGATCGCTTCCCAAAGTGTCTCTGTGAGTTTCCCAGGTACAGGATGGTGCTAATTCTGGTGATATCAGAGACAAATCGATGGCTGTCGCCCTGTGTTTGGAGACATCAGGGATCCTAGTGACACTACCATCATTTAGAAGGTAAAGCGAACTATCAACGATATTTTCTACCAAACGATTGCTTGTAACAGTAGAACAGTTCTTTTCCCAAAATGGGGAGTGGGAATTAAAGTCTCCACCTATTAGCCATTTACCACGCTGCTGATCTTGGATTGTGCGCAGCCATTCTGTGTTGTGGTCATTTGGACCTGTTGGCAGGTAGACTGACAAAACGTTGATGTTTAAAGAATTGCTTAATTGGACAGTGGCAGCACAAGCGTGCAAATCGTCGCTTGATTTCAAAACTGGGGAAGTAAGTAAGCAGTATTGTAAGTCTTTGAGTATATATATCGCGGTGGATACCTTCTTCCCGTGATTCCCACATTCATAGACTGGAGGATAGTAATAATTGGGGAAATTGGGAAGCTTGGTTGCGACAACATTCATCGACTGCAGAATCAAAACTTCACATCTATTTGATGTCAGGAAATGCTCTAAGTATGCCGAATTGGTGGAAAGGGATCTACAATTCCATTGCAAAAACTTGACTTGGGATTGTTGTCGCATTACTGATACTGGTTTATCTCCAACTTTCTATTGACTTTATTTATGGACGATAATAATGAAAACTTTGACTTTCTGTGTACAGGAGAGATGGACAGAAAGAAAATTACGCAATTACTTAGACTACGAAGTAAAGATAACAAAATTGTAGCAAAACGATGAAAAGAAAATTATATACTATATAGTCAACGTATAAATAACTTATTGAGGAGATATTAGATTACAATGAATAACAAATAACCAATAATCAAAATAATAGCATACACGTCTTCAAATGTACAGAGTGTATAGTCTGACTGAGTCTTGATAGTCGGACTAAAACCTGGTTATTGTATACTTTCAGCAGAAGAAATGTCAGAGATGACGCAGAAAAAGTCCTGTGACATGAACGTCAAGAATTGTATATGTAATACTGTTATATCAAAACATAT
>JAPXFY010000231.1:0-45000 GCA_030674185.1 Monoplex corrugatus
TGTGTCACTGTGTGTGGGCTGGCCTCTTTGACGAGAATCAAAATCTCACGTCTTGATTTCAGTCCCAGTTCGTAACGTAAACGTTGGCCTGTTCGCTGCCCACCTTATAATGCTTCAGTCATTCTGTTGGTGTCAGCTTAGTGTTTCACAGATCCATTCACTCCCCCCCCCCTCCCCCACTCCCCATTTCAAAACTTGTCTGTGCTTTTTAGGAGTCTGCGCAGGCTCAAGGGCAAATTTGGGTGGGGTGATTATGGGATTGTCCGAGTGCCATGAATCCCTCTTGAACAAATTTCAAAACTGTTCTGAAGTGTCTCGTCTTCACAGGTTGTATTGTTCTTTGTAGTTCTGCTGTCAGTGTCCAAGATTGAAGAGTAGTGTACGCAAGAGCTCCTCCGTTTGGGATCTGAGAGCGACGTTCTCGCCTCTACAGACAGGCTTTAGTTTTACTCGTATTTATTGCGTCATATGTAAGTGGAGGGAGAGAGAGAGAGAGAGAGAGAGAGAGAGAGAGAGAGAGAGTGCGTGTGTATGTGTGTCTGTGGGCTATAGCGAGAATATGGCGGGGGAGGGGGAGGAGGAAACAATGTACCTGTTGAGACATTTTGTAGGACTAATTATTGATCAGGACACTATTACCCATATTCATACGATTACCTGTAACATCATACTATTTCATATTTCCTATTTTCTGCGTCCTTTCTATCTATTTTATCGTGAAAGTATTTGGTCTGTGAAAGTACATTAATCGTGTACAGACCACACTCTGTCCAGCCTTACCACAAACGAATCAATGTAAAATAACTGGAATCAAAACAGCCGCCATTTATAAGATCCAGACTAAGAACTGAACAGAACAGAAGTTCTATAAGTCACTGGAACTGTAAGGACAATACTTGGTCTTCTTTAAAGCATTGTTATACTGAGCGAGTAAAATTTGTTAGATGACCACACACACATTACTTCTTATTAACAGGACTCGTGGTCTGTGGTCAGGACTATAGAGCCTTACCTTAATGGCCTGTCCACTAGCATATCCCAAACTCCTGCAGACCACGAAGGCGTCATTTGTGCTCCAATTGTCATCACACACAGTGAATCTTGTGCCATTTGCCACCAACTCCACTCGTCCATAATTGCTGGCACTGCCACCCATCAACTCCACTACTGAGTCAGCTGTTGACAGACAGATCATATCACCAATGGGGCAGCTACAGATAGACATATCATATCACCAATGGGGCAGCTACAGATAGACATATCATGTCACCAATGGGGCAGCTACAGATAGACATATCATATCACCAATGGGACAGTTACAAACAGACAGATCATATCACCAATGGGGCAGTTACAAACAGACAGATCATATCACCACTGGGGCAGCTACAGATAGACATATCATATCACCAATGGGGCAGTTACAAACAGACAGATCATATCACCACTGGGGCAGCTACAAACAGACAGATCATATCACCAATGGGGCAGTTACAAACAGACAGATCATATCACCACTGGGGCAGTTACAAACAGACATATCATATCACCAATGGGGCAGTTACAAACAGACAGATCATATCACCACTGGGGCAGTTACAAACAGACAGATCATATCACCAATGGGGCAGTTACAAACAGACATATCATATCACCACTGGGGCAGTTACAAACAGACAGATCATATCACCAATGGGGCAGTTACAAACAGACATATCATATCACCACTGGGGCAGTTACAAACAGACATATCATATCACCAATGGGGCAGTTACAAACAGACAGATCATATCACCACTGGGGCAGCTACAGATAGACATATCATATCACCAATGGGGCAGCTACAGATAGACATATCATATCACCAATGGGGCAGCTACAGATAGACATATCATATCACCAATGGGGCAGTTACAAACAGAGAGATCATATCACCAATGGGGCAGTTACAGATAGACAAGACAGATCATATCACCAATGGGGCAGTTACAGATAGACAAGACAGATCATATCACCAATGGGGCAGTTACAGACAAACAGACAGATCATATCACCAATGGGGCAGTTACAGATAGACAAGACATATCATATCACCAATGGGGCAGCTACAGATAGACATATCATATCACCAATGGGGCAGTTACAAACAGACAGATCATATCACCAATGGGGCAGTTACAGACAGACAGACAGATCATATCATCAATGGGGCAGTTACAGATAGACAAGACAGATCATATCACCAATGGGGCAGTTACAGATAGACAAGACAGATCATATCACCAATGGGGCAGCTACAGATAGACATATCATATCACCAATGGGGCAGTTACAAACAGACAGATCACGCGAACAGACAGAGTCGCACCAGTGAAATCTGCAGGCACATGGGAGAACGAGTGCTCTGCGTCATCCAGGCCTCTAAGTAGCCTATTAATAATAATGATAATAATAATAATAATAATAAATGATAATAATAATAGTAGGCCTATACTAACAATAACAATAATAAAAATGATAATAGACTAATATTAAGTATCAATAGCAATAATAATAATAACAGACTCTAATATCGATAATAATTAGGCCTAGTATAAACATGAAGGTCTCTTCCTGGTCTTGCCATCAAAACAGACGGAAGAGGAGGTGGTAAGGGGCCTGTGGATTTGGACCCAAAACAAAACAACAACAACAACAACGAAAACAAAACACGAACAAACAACAACAACAAAAAACTATTTTCACTTGCTTGAAAATGTGTAATGGCACGTTTCAGTAGACTTTACAGAGACAGACTCTCTCAACATTATTAATGATGAATATCATCCAGCGCCACACTAGTTGTGAATGTTAGGACCACTATGATTAACACGCCTAACATTAAAAACTATTGGTCCGATTCTCGCGGAAAAAAGCCCAACTCTGTTAACTGAATAGAGAGAGAAAGAGAAAGATAAATGTAAGGAAGAAAGAAAAAGAAAAAGCACTGTGGAAAATAGCGTTAAATAGAGCAATATACACACAATGGAAGCGACATCAAATAGGGGTTGGAGGAGGAGGCGATGGTAGGAAAGAGAAAAAGAGAGAGAGAAGGAGTGGAGAAGTGGGATGCATGGGGTGGGGGAATAATACGACTAATGGTGATACCAGTAGCCAGCAAACAAAATATGAAAACAAAAAACTTTCTGCTGGACAATTAAAATATTGTAAATAAAAACTGTACAGGGTTGGCTTTGTTTTTATGTTTTGGTTTGCTTTGCATGTTTTGTTTGTGTTTCGGCTTGTTTTGTTTTGTTTTCTTTTCTTTTGAGATTTTTAGATTTTTCTCGGCTGCGTATATGTAAATTATGTTTGTTTGCACTGTGCAAGCGGTCTGTTGATACAAAGTCTGCATACTCCATCCTCGGTGGGCGTGCATGCCGGGTTGTTGTCATGTTTCCATAAGCCAGCCACTGGCGTGATTTACAAGATCTTGAAACTTGTAAATTTGATATTTTGCATGCATATACACAATGAGCTGGGGGAGGGGTGGGTGGGTTAGACACTGGCAGGTCTGCTCACATGTTGATCTGGAAGGCTGGAAAAATCTCAGTCCTTTACCCACCAGGCAGATTGGAAGTCCCACATTCACCCAGTTGACTATGGCTCCCGTCAAAAGTTTTCAGTTTCGTCAACAATACCTTTGTCAGTCAGGTTTACTGAATGAGCCTTGTGCTTCATGCTTGCAAAGCCGACAGCCAAAGGCTTAGTGCTATAATGCCAAGTTAACAATCTACATTTGCCTGCAGTTTCTTTTTCAGTGGTAAATTCCGGACACAAACATATGTTGTGATTTTTTCGGCAGCCTGACATTACTAGTCGTAGACAAACGAATGTAATAATTTGTGTTTAAACTTATCAGCAAAACTGTATGCAAGTAAACATGTGTATGGATTGTACATTTATAATGTAAATGTAAACTCTTGTTTCATTTGTTGACAAATTTAGTATGATATTGAGAGAGCCTTGCTCGTGATGAGCACTAATTCTGACGAATTTCAGGCTAACGGAGTTTTGTACGAAACATTTGAAATTCTATAATCGATTGTCTGATCGATATTATTACATTTCATGGCAATCTATCGCGACAAGTGAATAAACAAATAAACAAAAAAGCAAGAGAGAAATACATAGATAAGTAGATAAATAAATGTCTATTCTGTGGCCGCTTGTTTGGTGTCCGCAACGAAGTTTGGAATTTTTTCAAGAGGGATTCATCGCAGTCGGATAATTCCATACACGCTGCACGGGGGGTAGACAGACAACAGGCCAGTTTCTAATGTTGCGGGTTGGGGTTGAAGTCACGACATCAGATTCGAATCCACTGTTCTATCAAATGAACCAACCAGCCTGTGGAGGTTTTTGGATGAGCCACTAAAAGAGAGTACCGTGAGCGGCATGCATATAACTCTGTTTTAATCCCACCGCTGCCACCATGTTTTAGTGTATTCGAAATAGAACTCATAAACACAACTAAAACAAACGATTAAACCGTAGTGTCTACAGTTGCTGGGTAGATAAGCCGTTATAAAGCAAGGTAAGGAAAGTAACATCTCTTGGCACAAAAAGCTAGACTTGTTGTGCACGGACATATTTTGCAATATTATAACAAGCTCATGTAAAAGAACCAACGGCAAAACTGTAATTATCTCTGGCAAAACGAAACAAAACACACACAAAACAAAAAACACTCACGCAAAGAGAGAGAGAGAGAGAGAGAGAGAGAGAGAGAGAGAGAGAGAGAGAGAAGTTTCTGCATTACATCCAATCGGAGAGATCAGCCTGAAGTCACATAGTAAATGTGTAGCGACACGGTGATAAAAGTCGGATTCATCACACATCATCCCTCTCGAACAGATTATAAACTCCAAACATTGTTGTGACGTACAGAAACAAAAATAGAAATAAATCAACACGACACTCACTTCCAACAGAAACCTGGCAAAAGAAAGCCAGTACAAGGAACAGAAGCACAAGAGATGACCACAGCCACCCCCACACCAGCCATCTTCATGTTGTTCTTCATCTCCATGTTCATGAGTCTGGACCCTTGCCTCTTAGTTCAGTGTTCGTGCAAATGCTGTTGACACAAACAGAAGACAAATGGACAGACAGACACGGTGATTCCCGCTGGGTAATGAATGAACATTAACTGGTTTTGGTCTTTATATAGGAAATATAATTAAATTGGAGTTTACGGCAACACCAATGAAAATCCTGAAACAACGCCCATCAGTGTCCTAAAGCAACGCCCTTCAGCGCACTAGGGCATTCAGCGCACTAGGGCACCCCCCACCCCCCACCCACCTCACCCTCTACCCTCATCGTTACAGCGGAAACAGATATGACGAAGGCGTATGTAACAAAATCCTCTCCCTGTCACAGATTTGAACATGAAGCACACCTGTCAAAGTTGATTGTGATTACAAGGACAATGGCCAGACTCATTAGCAATGCTAAATAAGACAAGGGGTGTTCTCTGCACTGGGTTCTAAATAATCATCCTGACAACTCTTCTGTATGCATAGTTCAGAATTTGGAGTTAGTTCAAGAGAGATTCATCACACTCGAACAATTCCACATGCGCTCCATTCAGAGCTACAGGGAATCGTCTGACAGATTCCCTGAGCCTGTGCAAACCGAGGCGCCAACAAGGTCTTGAAATGGGTCAAGAATACAGGGATCTATGACACACTAAGCTGACACCACCACAATTATGGAAACATTACGTTAGGGCAACGAACAGGCCAGTTTTAATGTTAAGGACTGGGACTGTACTGGAGATATAAGATCTTGAGTCACACAGCTCTATCAGAAGATCCAAACAGCCTGCTTAAAGGTAAAAAAGAAACAAAAACAAAAAAAAACAAACAAAAAAAGTGCCCAACCCCCTGAGGGTTGAACTCAGACCCCCTGTGTTACCAGCGTGCTGCTGTATCATCTTTTGTTTTCAAACTGGTTTTTAATTCTTTTTTGACAAAACACAAATAAACACAATGTTTGCTGGACATTATTATAATATCCTTGAGAAAACTGAACAAAATGTGTGTACCTTGAGAAAACTGAACAAAATGTGTGCACAATGAATTGAGCAAAACTCATATACATACGTCATATCTATTAGTATTAGTCTGTTATGTATTTTTTAAACAATTTAATCTATACAGTTTCATATTTTAGTTGTTGTTTGCCGCTCTATCATCTTGTTTTGAAGATTTTGTGGCTGTAACGAAGTGAGTTGGTGGGTGGTGGTGGTGGTGGTGGTGGTGGTGGTGGTGGTGGTGGTGGTAGTGGTGGCGGTGGCTTTGTTATGTTTTATCTTTTCGATAGGGGGCGGACATCGAGCAGAGGATGATGAGGACAATAATCGTGTTGGAAAGTGGACGGCGGCCATGTATAGTGTTGTTCAGGTTACATGTTTCCATAATAAATCATTATGGGTGGTGTAGATTGGTGGTGCGGTCAGTTAATTAAGTCATTTCGTGGGGGTGGAATGTGTTTCGCGTTGTCATCCATGTCCACGGGGGAAAAAACGTTTAGAACATCACAGATAGGGATATACATTTCACTTTTTATACCGTTAGTTTTATACCGGTGTTATCTATTATTTAACCCTTTGACTCCTTCCTGCAGGAAGCTGGTGGATAGGGTGAGGGAATCAAAGGGTTAAGTTTTTGCTTTGCTAATATGGTTGGCAATGCAGGATGCTGGTGACCGGAGTGCGGGAGTGAAAGGGTTAATTACCTATAGATTGATTCACCTCTTCAGCATCTCGTACAGACCCTTCTTTTCATCACAACATCTTTTTGACATGTCATCGAGATATCATTTTATCATATTTGTGTGTGTGTGGTGTGTGGTGTGTGTGTGTGTGTGTGTGTGTGTGTGTGTGTGTGTGTGTGTGTGTGTGTGTGTGTGTGTGTGTGTGTGTGTGTGTGTGTGTGTGTGTGTGTATGTGTGTGTGCTTCGTTACATTCCAGGTTGTAATTTTGATGTTTTTTAATCTGATCCCAGTAGCTTGCTGACGGTCGGGTGTCACCTGCGCAGCATGACGGTCCCTACCGGACGAAGATGCTCCACATGAGCCCCTATTTACGTCATTTACCTCCATTCTCTTTTGGCTGGACGTGATAACCAGCGGTAGATGCACATCAGAAATAACCTTCAGAATCGGCCAAATTAAAAAAAAAGAAAAAACAAACAAACAAACAAAACAGCAATCAAGAAGATGAAAAGCATTCTTCTTACCAGCAAATGTCTATCAATTGACGTCAAGAAGAGAGTTCTTGAGTGGTATATAGAACCGATACTGATGTGCGGTTGTGAGGCGTGGGCAGTCAACTCGCAAAGTCAGAACAAGATTGTGGTTTCTAAGAAGAATGTTGCGAGTTCCATGGACAGCAAAGAAAACAAACGAGACAGTCTTGAAAGAGGCAGACACAAGAAGAACACCGATAAAGAAGATTAAAAAAAAGACAAGCAACATTTATAGGACATTTTATGAGGCAAGAGAAATTAGAGCACGTAGTCACAACAGTAAAACTGGAGGGAAAAACAGCACCAGGTAGACCCAGGGAGAAAATATTGGACGGACATGCAGAGTGGCTGAGGACAGAGAGGGTGGGAGATGCACTTGCAGCGACAAGGGACAGATTCGTATGGAGGGCTATGATTGCCAACGCCATGCAGCAGCGCATATGACGATGACGATGATGTGTAATAAATATAATAATTACAATATTTATATAGCGCAAAATCTTGATAAAATCAAATCTAAGCGCTGAAGCAGACACACACGCAGGCACGCACGCTCGCACACACACGCACGCACACATACAGACACACACACACACACACACACACACGCATGGCTATAAATGGGGAGAAAGAATAAAAGCAATAAAAGCAAGAATAAAAGCAATGGAAAATTATAGAGAGCATAGCATACAATTATATATTATAACCATGTGATTCCCTCCGAGCGGAGACAGGCTGCAGAGGGGAGGGTTGAGTGAGGTTAGGATTTTATGCAGGAGAGAAAAGGTGAGTTTTGAGAGCGGACTTGAAGGAGACAAAAGTAGGTTGCTGACGGATTGAGAGAGGAAGTTTGTTCCAGGAGAGTGGACCAGAAACAGAGAAGGCTCGTGGACCATAGGTATTGAGCTTAGTGCGTGGAAAGCGAAGAGTCAGAGGATCAGAGGCAGAGCGGAGGGTACGTGAGGGAACATAGATCTCAAGTAGGCTTGACAGGTAATCGGGGGCTGCGTTATTGAGGCTTTTGTAGCACATGGTGTCTAGTTTGTACTGTATGCGCTTTGATACAGGGAGCCAGTGAAGTTGTGCCAGGAGAGGAGATATGTGGTCAGCTTTTTTCTTTTTGAGTACAAGGCGTGCAGCATTGTTTTGAATGCGCTGTAGGATGTGAATGGTGGAGGCAGGAAGACCAGACAGGAGTGAATTGCAATAGTCAATGCGAGACATTATGAAGGAGAGAACGAGTTTTGCAGTTGTTTCGACAGAGAGATACTTCCTGATCAGCTTTATACGATGGAGATGATAGTAGCAGGATCTGGCAGTTTGAGAAACAAAGTTGTTCATGGAGAGGGTAGAGTCAATGCAGACACCAAGGTTTTTAGCTGAATCAGAAATTGGGACTGATGTGTTACATAATGGGAGAGAAAGAGGAGGCAGCTGAGAAAGTTTCTGACGGGTGCCAATGAGGATAGCTTCTGTTTTGTCGTCATTAAGCTGAAGTCAAATGTGTGTTTTCAGAGCAAAGTTCTCTCGGATGTACGTATGCATTATGTTTGTCCCATACTGCGCAGACGTTATGCTGCTGTGCAGTCTGTATATTCCAGTCTTTGGTGGGTGTGCATACTGGATATTTTTCTTGTTTCGCTTTCTGTTTCAAGATTCCGCCTTGGAATGAATTCCGTAGGCACTGACGCCACTGATACCAACCCTATGCATTACCAAAGTCTTGTGATCCTACACAGCTTATGGGTTTTATGTCTTATATTTGTATCAGTCTCTCACCGGAACAAATTCGGCTGCCTTGCAGTGTCGTTTACTACATCTGGTTAAAAACACACTGAACCAAATGAAAACACAACCAGCCACTAAGTTTAAACTTATCTCACCGACTTATATAATCACATTCATGTAATTACACTGAGAACACTGGCCACATCTGCCCACCAACGTAACTGAAATAATGTCTCCTTCATTGTGGCTTTCCCAATGCATCCTCCACCCCCGAAAAAAAAATGAAAGAAAAAAGAATATGAAAAATATGAAAATAAGACTGGACAATTAAATGTAAAAAGTGAAAATAACACACACGCAGATCATTCACATACATACATACACACATACATACACACATACACGCATACATATATACATACATACACACACATACATACATACATACACATCACAACATCAAGAAACGATACCAAACTAATCAAATTAAAAAAAATGAAAATAACTAACATGTATATATACACTCACATACACACACGCACACATACGTACACATACATCACAAAATCAGGAAACTATAACAAGAATCAAAGAAGTGAACGAAACAAAACAAAAACAAAACAAAACAAAACAAAACAAAACAAAACAAAACAAAACAAAAACAAAACCCAGAAAACACACGCATGCACGCAAAAGAAAAAAAAAAAAAAATCACACACTCACACAAAAAACACACACATACCATGACATATAGATATCCCGAGTACAGTCCCAGCCTGCAACATTAAAAACTGGCCTGTTGGCTGCCCATCTTGTTTCCTTCATTCTGGTGGTGTCAACTTAGAGTTTCAAAAGAGTCCCTCCTCCCCCCCCCCTTTGCCCAATTTCAAGACGTTGCCAGTGCATAGGGTTTTGCGCAGGCTCAGGGAATCTGCCAGACAATTCTTGGCAGATTTGGGTGGAGTACATATGGAATTGTCCGAGTGCGATGAATCCCTCTGGAACAAACTCCAAACTGAAGAAATGTACTCATTTACAGCCGGGTAGATTGGGGGTCACGCGTAGATACAAATTTCCTGGGAGACCATAAGGATAACAACAATGATGATAATAACAATTAGTAATAATAATGATAGATAACGACGCTGATAATTCCATGAACTTACATAGATAAATCTATAAATATTTTTACTGTCGAGATTTACATTTGGTAAAACAAACGAGGGTTGTTTATATTGTTGTTGTCGTAATCATTGTTGTTGTTGTTGTTGTTGCTGTTGTTGTTGTTATTATTATTATTTCCGTATGTCCCCCGCCGCAAGAGGAACTGCAATAGAATTAAGACACACACACACATGCAGGCAGCGAAGAGTAAAATTTGGTGTGGGAATGGGGACGCGGCATCGACTAGTTGATTTTACAATCTCTCTTTTCATACCAAAGTGACAATCAGTCCAGTGTCTCGAGGATAGATTTATCACAACAGAACGATTTCATTATTCATTCTTAACATCTACATTATTCATTCATTCTTAACATCCACATTATTCGTTCTTAACATCCAACTTCTTGGCAGGCTGGTTGGTTCTTGTGCTAGTGTTATAATAATAATAATAATAATAATTACAATATTTATATAGCGCAAAATCTCGATAAAAATCAAATCTAAGCGCTGAACATACACTCACGCACGCGCGCACACACACGCACACACACACCCACACATGGCTATAAATGGGGAAAAAGTATAAAAGCAATGGAAAATTATAGAGAGCATATTATATACAAATATATATTACAATGTGATTCCCCTCCGAGTGGAGACAGGCTACAGAGGGGGGATGAGTGAGGTCAAGACCTGATATTTGTGTTCAATTCCAGCCCACAACAACTACCCATCTTTATTTTCCAGTCATTCAGGTGGTATCAGCTTAGTGTTTCCTATCAATATTCATAGTCATTTCTTTTGTCACAGTGGATTTACCATGTGAAACTCAGGCTGTTCTCCCCTTTGAGAGCGCATCGCCGTAGTGTTGAACCATCCAATTTTTTTAAACCAAGACTTCAAAAGGGCAACAAGGCTAATTGGCCTTCAAGAGGAGAAGGAGCCTGGGAAATCAACCTGTCACACCAATGTTTTATACCAGGCAGCTGGGCGAATGCCCTGCTCTTCACTATTTTCAGCTGCCATAGGATCTTTAGTGCGCGTGAGCCAGAGGGCACACGGATGCGACTCGCTTTTTCCCCTTCCGAAGGATTAGACGTTCAGTCGGATTTTCCAATCAAACTGAATAGAAAAGTCGAGGCCTCAACGAGGAGCAAACCTCGCGTTTAGTTACTGGCAGGCAAACGTCTGAACCATTCTACTAGTCAAGTCATCTCCTCTCCATGAACAACTTTGTTTCTCAAACAGCCAGATCTTGCTACTATCACCTCCATCGTATAAGCCTGATCAGGAAGTATCTCTCTGTCGAAACATCTGCAAAACTCGTTCTCTCCTTCATAATGTCTCGCATTGACTATTGCAATTCACTCCTGTCTGGTCTTCCTGCCTCCACCATTCACATCCTACAGCGCATTCAAAACAATGCTGACCACATATCTCCTCTCCTGGCACAACTTCACTGGCTCCCTGTATCAAAGCGCATACAGTACAAACTAGACACCATGTGCTACAAAAGCCTCAATAACGCAGCCCCGATTACCTGTCAAGCCTACTTGAGATCTATCTTCCCTCACGTACCCTCCGCTCTGCCTCCGATCCTCTGACTTTTCGCTTTCCACGCACTAAGTTCAATACCTATGGTCCACGAGCCTTCTCTGTTTCTGGTCCACTCTCCTGGAACAAACTTCCTCTCTCAATCCGTCAGCAATCTACTTTTGTCTCCTTCAAGTCCGCTCTCAAAACTCACCTTTTCTCCTCTGCATAAAATCCTGACCTCACTCAACCCCCTCTGCAGCCTGTCTCCACTCGGCGGGGAATCACATTGTAATAAATAATTGTATATAGGCTAATATGCTCTCTATAATTTTCCATTGCTTTTATTCTTTCTCCCTGTTTATAGCCATGTGTGTGTGTGTGTGTGTGTGTGTGTGTGTGTGTGTGTGTGTGTGTGTGTGTGTGTGTGTGTGTGTGTGTGTGTGTGTGTGTGTGTGCGTGCGTGCGTGCGTGCGTGCGTGCGTGCGTGTGTGTCTGTTCAGCGCTTAGATTTGATTTTAGCAAGATTTTGCGCTATATAAATATTGTAATTATTATTATTATTGTAATAATTATTATTATCCTCTCTTCTCATAGGTCCTACTTCTCCAACCTCCCTCCCCCTTTCTCTCCTCCCGCTCCATTTCAAGATCTAGCCAGCGCATAGGGTTTTTTGTGCAGGCTCAAGGAGTCTGCCAGGTAACGGATTGCAGATTGTTTGCAGTTTGCAGTTTGTTCAAGAGGGCTTCACTGCACTCGGAAAACTCCATATGCGCTCCATCCAAATTCTACCAGCAGTTATCTGACAGACTTCCGATGCTTGCGCAAAACCCTAAGCGCTGACAAGGTCTTGAAACGGGAAAATGGGGAAGAGAGACCTTTGAAACATTAAGCAGTTTTTAGTGTTGCGGGCTGGGATTGAACTCAAGATATTAGATGTCGAGTCCATGGCTCTGCCGACTAGCCCACGTTGATTGGGAGGAGCGCATAATACAGAACTGTCTGATCGCGGCCGAGCGCTATGAAGCTCTCTTGAGTAAACCCTATTAGCATACACCGCAGTGTGGGTGGAGAAGGGATTGGTGTGAATTTCATCGCAAGGTGTGGGCCGACATGAGACAACGAACCTCACCCCCCCCCCCCCCACCCCCACCCCCACCCCAAATTATGTAATGTGCCCTAACTGGGAACGAACGAACACCCAAATGTCACAACGGTCCATTAAGTATGCCGAGAGTCAGTACCAATGTTCCGTAGTACTATGGCGTGCATGACGTCACTCCAACGTGCGGGCCTCAGTATCTCAGTTGGTTTGACCGTCGGATTCACATGCTAATGGTTGTGGGTTCGAATCCCGGGGTGCGCTACATAAAAACTGGCCTTCTCACTGTCCCATCTTAACATCATTGTTCTTCTGGTGGAGTCGGTATGAGATTAGATAGGTCCCAGTTTCCCTGCTTCCCTGAGATGGTTATCCCGATCGGCCATATCACCTGGGGTGGGTGCCGACGTAAAAACTGAACCAAATCAATCAATCAAACTCCAACGCGCACAGATACACTATAGTTCAACGAGAGACATGGAGACAGAGACAAACAACTGCACAATTTCGCTGGTGAAAAAGATTCGTTTGACCGATGCCAGTGGTCAGCAAGCGTCTATGCAATAAGTTTAGGTACTACGAAACCCCATGTACTCATCATCATCATCAGGCGCCTTGCCGCATGGCGTTGTGTGTGTGTGTATGTTCACTACCGTAAGAATACAAACGTACTTTCTGTACTAAAACTCAAACATTCATTGATCTTTATGGTATCGATTACGTTATTTGTTGCACTGCCTCTTATATGAAGCGGAAAACACTGTAAAGTAACATGAGATGGAATCCCAAATTTATACCGGTAGATGATGTTTCTCGATTATGTTGCCTGAATAGCACAATGCAGTTATATATAATTTCTAAGCAAGGCTAATGGCCCCTTGGGTGACAGTACCGGTAATTAAAGTGCAATCTTTAGTTCAGTTTCCTCAAAGTTTACACAATTGTGCACACTAACATTTGCTGTGCAAAAAACGCACTTACAGAAATGATATTTTGATGCAGACTGCAGACTTTGTTTCGAAAGAAAACTTCAGCTTCAGGGGCCTTTCTTGACGCTGTATCTGGACACTGCAGAAGCCTAAAGCAATCCCCTGACCCCTGCCCATTTTCCTCTTTTTTCACTCAGACACTTAAAATGCTTCTTCATACATTGTTTTGAGAAGCAAAGAAGAAGTATTAATGGTTGTGCGATCACCCAGTATTTCCTACAGTTCCATGAAATATCCAGGATTTGAAAACAAGATTTTAAGTTTGAAAATGTCAGATTGTGCTACTCCTCCACGTCACGTATAGACTCATAATTACTCAGTTTGTAGTGAATATCACGACTTGGAATTTTTCAGTACTTATTACAGATACATGACAGCTTTCAGCAAATATTACACACACAAATGCACCGTCTGCTTTTTAAAGAAATTCACTCTGCTAGTTCACCAATTTCCTTCGCCGTGTGTTGACAACAATCGTTCGGTGTGGTAGATTCAAAGTTTACACAAGCAGATTCATACAGTTTGTGACAGTGGGGAAAAGCACTTATAAAAATCTGTCAAAAGAAAATCATCAACTCATCTTAAAACTTACTGCTTTCATCCACAAAGTCGTTGGCTCTAAAACACACCACAGAAGCGTACGTTCCGGAGATACAGTTGGTGTTTGATTTGAGACACTCTGTAGATGACTGTTCATTGCCTTTGCAGTGCATGGAGACGTTCATATGTATAGCATAATAGAAGAGATAGTAGTACACTGAGCCATATGCCGAACCCACCACAGCTTTGCCATCTACAAACTCCAAGTCTTGACACACGAGTCTGTTGACAGATAACACACGCCCTGACGATTCTTAGGATTGCTATTCATCAGATAACACACAGATAGTCAGAGCAGGAACGGGCACTTGTATTTCTGATGTCAATAAAACATATGGTCTTTTTTATTTATTTATATATTTTTGTTTGTTTAGTCCTTCGCTCAAGCAGGTTTTACACCAAACACCACTGAAAACGTCAATAACAAATTCAACAAATGTAACATAAAAACAAAAAACAAAACAAAACACTACACATGACTAAAATCATCAATGACATTTTAACAAACTTAAAATGAAAAACAAATTCAAAAGAACACAGAACTTTACAACACAGAGCAAACTGAAAACCTAGAGGGAAACGAAGATTTCAAATGGAAAGAGCAAAAGAATGTAATCAGTATTTAGTCATAATTATGCCGACTATAACAAAACAGAGGGAATTCAAAAGGTAAAAGATAAAAGAGAAGAAACTGTGAAAGTTAACCACGCAATCAATATTCAGTGTTAATGATAGGTTTTGCTGTTAAACAAGAATGGAGGCTAAATGACGCATAAGAAAAACACTGATAAGCAAGGAACATGAGATGGAACTGAATTCTGTTCGCACAGTGCATCATGCATAGTCATAAAATCAGACTCCAGATATTTAAAACTGAAATACAGTTTGGTAGGATAATGGTACGCAATGGATTATCATTACTGAACATTGCCACTCAAAACTCATGTCACTGAAGATTGCAATTCAAAAATCACCTTACTGAAGATTGCCATCCAAAACTTTTATCACTTAATATTTCCATTTACATTACATTACTGAAGATTGCCATTTAAAGCGCATAAAGCGCATATTATTGAAGATTGCCATTTAAAGCGCATATTATTGAAGATTGCCATTTAAAGCGCATATTATTGAAGATTGCCATTTAAAGCGCATATTATTGAAGATTGCCATTTAAAGCGCATATTATTGAAGATTGCCATTTAAAGCGCATATTATTGAAGATTGCCATTTAAAGCGCATATTATTGAAGATTGCCATTTAAAGCGCATATTATTGAAGATTGCCATTTAAAGCGCATATTATTGAAGATTGCCATTTAAAGCGCATAAAGCGCATATTATTGAAGATTGCCATTTAAAGCGCATAAAGCGCATATTATTGAAGATTGCCATTTAAAGCGCATATTATTGAAGATTGCCATTTAAAGCGCATATTATTGAAGATTGCCATTTAAAGCGCATATTATTGAAGATTGCCATTTAAAGCGCATATTATTTAAAATTGCCATTTAAAGCGCATATTATTGAAGATTGCCATTTAAAGCGCATATTATTTAAAATTGCCATTTAAAGCGCATATTATTGAAGATTGCCATTTAAAGCGCATATTATTGAAGATTGCCATTTAAAGCGCATATTATTGAAGATTGCCATTTAAAGCGCAAATTATTTAAAATTGCCATTTAAAGCGCATATTATTGAAGATTGCCATTTAAAGCGCATATTATTGAAAATTGCCATTTAAAGCGCATATTATTGAAGATTGCCATTTAAAGCGCATATTATTGAAAATTGCCATTTAAAGCGCATATCATTGAAGATTGCCATTCAAAACTTTATCGCTGAAGATTGCCATTCAAAACTGATATTACTAAAGATTTCCATTCGAAACTTATATTTCTGACAATTGCCACTCAACACTCATATTACTCAAGACTGCCACTCAAAACTGATATCACTGAAGATTATCACTCAAAATTCCCATTATTGAAAATTGCCATTCAAAACTCATATTACTTAAGATTGCCGCTCAAAACTCTAATACTTTCTTCTTGGACGAAATGAATTATCACCGTATCTTCTTTCCGTCTTAGAACAACAAGTTCACTTTGCAGTCTTGCTTTTGTTTTGATGGTATTCAAAGCATTTATTTCAACCAAATAGTAAGAGTGCCTTTGACATGTTTGAACACATGAAAGATAACGTCAAAAAGAAGACAACTGTTAAGTAAAGCATTCTGTAGACGCCCAAATGAATGGCATTCGTACTGTTTTTCTAGATCGACAAAGAAAATACCAAACATCCTGTAGTACTAGAAGGCAGATAATGTCTTCAGCTGTAAGACATTACAATGAAAATGTACATAATAAATAAAGCCAACAGTGGTCGAACAAATCACTAAAACTATATGCAAATTGCTGAAATAAAAAGCTACGAACTTCCAAGTAACCGAAGTATATGCATTTTATTGTAATAAAGAGCTACGAACATCCCGCAAGTCATTTACGTGTATGCAGTTTATTGTAACGCAAAGCTACGAATATCCAACAAGTTATCGAAAGCTAACAACGCCCTAAAAGTCACTAAAATGTATGTAAATTATTGTGATAAAAAAAGTCAAAACACCCAAGAAGACAGTAAAAATGTATGTCAAAAAAAGTAACACCCAACAAGTCACTAAAATGTATGTAATAAAAAAAAAAACAGCTAGAGCATCCAACAATATATGTAATAAAAAGCTGAAAACAAAATCCAACAGGTCATTAGAAATGAATGTAATGATAAAAAAAAACCCCAATGCTTACTGAGTCAATAAAATGTATGTGACAAAAAACAAAAAACAATACTCAGCAAGTCACTAATTTGTGCATGATGTACAATAAAAAAAAAACTTGACAACATCCAACAAGTCACTAAAATGTATGTATTAAAAAGCCAACAAGTCATTAAGTGTCTACAATAAAAAATAAAAAAAATGTATGCCATTAAAAAGCAACACCACCACCCAAAGAGTCACTAAAATGTATGTAATTAAAAAAACCCACCTCAACAAGTCAATAAAATTGCATGTATGAGTAATTTTTAAAAATCAGCTATGCCCAACAAGTCACTCAAATGCAAGTGATTAAAAACAACAACACCCAACAAGTCACTCAAATGCAAGTGATTAAAAACAACAACACCCAACAAGTCACTCAAATGCAAGTGATTAAAAACAACAACACCCAACAAGCCGCTAAAATGTACGTAATAAAGAAAACAACAAGAACACCCAGCAGGTCATTGAAATATATATTATTAAAAAACAACACCCAAAATGTCAGCAAAAATATATGTATTAGTAATAACAACAACAACAAAAAAACAACCAAACCCAACAAGTCACGCAAATTAGAAAAACAAAGAACAGTCATCAAGCCTCTAAAACTTATGTAAGAAATGAAAACAAAAACCCATCAACTCTCAACAAATTACTCAAATATCTGTCATAAACAACACGCAACAAGTCACTCAAATTATCATGTAATAAAAGACTGACAACTCACTTGGCGGTGACATCATCAAAGCCAGTGTCACAGAGGCTGTACCAGGTACCATTACGATAAAACTGTACAGGTCCTTGTCTGATGGAAGGATCGTATGCTCTTCCAATACGTACTGTGTGAAAACAAGCTATGTTCAAAAGATTCTTTCAAGTATGCGAGGTAAACAAAATTGCTTAAGCATCATTTACATGCTGTTTATCACTATTATTTCGTATCTAAAGCTTACAGTCAATATTTTTGGTAAATATTCAAGACAATAAATACATGAATCTGACCTGTTCCTCTCTATCTTGTGTTCATATTGCGTGATATGCTCTCTCTCTCTCTCTCTCTCTCTCTCTCTCTCTCTCTCTCTCTCTCTCTCTGTGTGTGTGTGTGTGTGTGTGTGTGTGCGCGTGCGTGTGCGTGCGTGTGCGTGTGTGTCTGTGTGTGTCTGTCTGTGTGTGCCTGTCTGTGTGTGCGTGTGTGCGTGTGCGCGTGTGATCAATGTGTGTGTTTAACCTTTCATTCCGTGAACCTGTCAACTGCAAACCTTATCCCTGTCATTCCCTCACCTAATCCAATTTCTCGCAAAAGTTGGTGGGCAGGGTGAAAGAATGAAAGGCTCACGTTTGTTAACGCCTTATCGGTATACTCAGCTCTATCAGTATGGCAGCAAGTGTTTTTCATCCATATACCCCGACTAACCAATCCTCCCCAGAAGCACTTAGCACTGACAACGGGGTCTGTTACATGTATCTCAGCACTGGCACCTGCGGTCAGCCAGCAAGCATAGCCATGCAAAAATGAATAATTCCACTATATATGTTATGTACATTCCTTCCGTTTTAGAAACATCACAAACTTGTTCATATAGTATGATTTTTAAACAAAATCATTTCTTTACTGTACATTAGATCGAAATAGAATTGTCTACAGAAATGATAAAATGACTGAATAATTTTTGGGGCATGAAAAAAAATGTTTCGCCGTTCGCTTAAAAAGCAGACGAAACCAACAGTAGGTCGGGATAGGGAGGCCAAATTGTACCAAGGAATTTTAAATAAGCGTACTTCAGACTTAACCGTGTCCTTTTAATTGTCATTGTGTACACATTGATAATCTTCCGAAGCAATATGTTGAAACGTTCAGCTTTAGATTTAGATGTTATGTATACTGCTTTCAACAAAATATACCGATAGGGCTGATTATACCGATAGGGCGTTAACACACGTTTACTGCCATAGCTGACATTGCAGTAAGCTTGTGGATAGTGTGAGGGAGTGCAAGTGTGACAGGACCACACTCTTACGGAATTTAAGTTAGTCCTGTTGGGTTCGTTCCCTGTTTCTTTATTGTAAGAGGCATAAATGGGACAAAAAATAAACCCTGAAACACACCAAGAAACATTACTCAATAACTATACCATAACTTATGTGCTTCAGTAATTTACAAATCACAATAAAGTCCATTGTCAAGTTGACTCAAAAGTAAGTTTTAGTCACTGTAAACAATAAACTAACAAGCTAAATCAAAATGTAATAATGATTTAGAAAATGATAATGCCTAATAACAAGGAAAGAAATCATCTAAACTAGACTTGATCTAAATCTAGACTAAAGAAATAATCCAAAATAGACTTACCCTATTTGTGGAATAGGGGTTGTACACATAAGCTATATCAGCTACAAGAAAAGGAATAAAAACTGGGCCGCACACACACCCAACTGCATTGGTCGCTGAACGATCGGTGAATAAGAGCTGAACTAACAAAAAAGATGAACAGAAATATCTTGAGCTCATTTCAAATGAAACCAACGCAAAATCCTTGTGACATGCATTTCTCACGTGAAATGTAGCGACGGTATTGATCATGTATGTTTGTACGTGCGCGCGCGCGCGCGCGCGTGCGTGTGTGTGTGTGTGTGTGTGCGCGCGTGTGTGTGTGTGTGTGTGTGTCTCAAGCATCACTGGGTCACACAAGGCTGAAAAATTGTGAATTGAGCCAATCCAGCTAACAAGACATGAACATCGTTTAATACTCAAAGCACCGTAACGTACGCTCGTAGTATGCTGTGTAAAACACCATGTCGGTTGGACCAGATTTGATATCCCCTAGGATACTAAAGGAAGTAAGTAAAGAACTTGCAAAGCCACTTTGTATATTATTTAATAAGTCCTTAGAATCAGGTGAGTTACCAAAGGATTGGAAAACAGCCGATGTTAAAGCCTTGTTTAAGAAAGGAAATAGGAGTGACGCTGGGAACTATAGACCTGTAAGTTTAATTGTATTGTTTGTAAAGTACTGGAATCACTAGTAAGAGATTGTATCATTTCTCACTTTGAAAGTAATAAATTGTATGCAAAATGTCAACATGGATTTAGAGGGAAAAGATCCTGTGTAACCCAATTATTAGAAGTTATGGAGGATTTCACCAATATGATGGACAATGGGGACCCCTTTGATATCGTGTATCTTGATTTTAGAAAAGCTTTTGATTCTGTACCTCACGAAAGACTGCTCATAAAATTAGCATCTTATGGTATTACAGGAAATACACTCAAATGGATCCAAAATTTTTTGTATGATCGAAAGCAGAGGGTAAAGGTAGGAAATGCTGAATCAGAAGAAAAAAAAGTAAAAAGCGGGATCCCTCAGGGCAGTGTACTGGGTCCAATCTTGTTTACAGTATTTATAAATGACTTACCTGATTCACTGCACTGTACTTGCAAAATTTTTGCTGACGATACAAAACTATATGAGAAGGTTGCCAATGTTAATTTAATTCAACAGGACTTGCTAATACTACAAAACTGGTCAGATACTTGGAATTTATATTTTAATGTTTCAAAATGCCATGTAATGCATGTTGGTAAGAAGAATATTAGACGAGAGTATTTCATCAAAATTGGAAATGATGTACAGAAAATTAGTGTGTGTGAAACGGAGAAAGACTTGGGAGTTACATTTGATAGTGAATTATCCTTTGACCTGCACATTAAAAGAGTAGCAAATAAGGCTAACCAAATGATAGGAATTATCAAAAGAACATTTTTGTACATGAATAAACATACATTTTTAATGTTGTATAAGGCTTTTGTTAGACCACATTTAGAATACGCAAGTGTTGTTTGGAATCCGTATTTGATAAGACAGTCAAAAATGATTGAAAATGTACAAAGAAGGGCAACTAGGTTGCTTATAGAGTGTAAAAATATGAGTTATGAAGAAAGGCTTAAGTTTTTAAAACTTCATTCACTGAAAGGTAGGAGGGTTAGGGGGGATTTAATACAGGTATACAAAATAATGAATGGGATGGATAAGCTATCAGTTGAAACATATTTTTCCTTTCCACAAGCTAGTATAACAAGGAATGCTGAAGGTAAAATATTTGTTAAACACAGATATACTAACACAAGAGCATTTTGTTTTTCTAACAGAATTGTTAAATTGTGGAATAAAATTCCTTTTGAAATTAAATTTACTAACAGGATTAACAAATTCAAAAATTTCCTGGACGATGACGCAGAATTCAAAATTTTATTTAAAAAAATAGACAAGCAGATTTGCTCAAGTATGAATATTAAGGCATGCTTTTCAGACCCCGAAGAAGAAAGCGTAAAACAAAAAAGATAGGGCGTTAAAAGGCCAGAAGGCCTAGGCTACGAGCCAGCCCTCAGCTACTACTACTACTACTACTACTATTTGTACATAAATGCACAGCACAAAGTTCAAGCTCACCATCATCGTAGCAGATGACACTGGCATCATGGCTATGTGAGCAGTAACTAGAAGTGGCCGTTTTCCATCCTGTATATGCACATTCGTCCAAGCTGTTTTCGTTTCCTGTACACATCAAGTTGGCCTGGTAGATTTTGTTGGGGTAACTCGTGCGGTAGTCCACTCTGCCATCATTGAAGCCTAGACTACGACAGAAGACGGTCGCCTCAGGCGAGGAAAAGTAGGACCGACATACTGTACCCAGCTGCCCGTCCATGCGCACTTCCACGCGACCTTTGTACTCCGAGCTGCTGCCTCCAAGTTGGTAGGATATTCCTGTGTATCAAATAAGATTTTACAGCAATTTATATGTTGTAATCACGTTTGTTTTTCCTTTCATCCAATGCTATTTTCATTTCAAATATAAACAAGGGAATCTATCACGGAGACAGTTGGTACTCACCACGATTTGCATCGGGTTTCCTTTTTGCAGGTTAGTTCTATAACAGTCGAACAATTGCTCCCATTTTCCTACAGCACACGAGTCTTGTAGGCCTGTTCACATTTACCTGCCCCCTCCCCCCAAACCAAGAATATATCCATATGCAGAAACCGCCTCAGCTCTGTGTAAAGCAACCCGTATATATGTGTTGATATGGATTCCTTTGTGTATTTGTGTGTTTATATTCCTGTGCGTTTGTGCATATCTGTGCGTATTTGACACCCTCACAGAAGTTCTCAAGTTTCCTCGTCCATGTTTTGTGTGTTCCGTGTTGAGTTTCTTGCGAACTCGAGGTTAGCACTGATTAGATAAATCAAAACGATATTCCATGATACAATAAATGAAAAAGGGATATTCCAGCTCTAGTTAGAGGTGAGGATTGGACAACTTGTGTGCGGTCGAGTAGCAAGTAGTTATTGATTCAGTAAACCTGACCAGAATCTACATCTGGGAATGTCAGCTACGGATCCAGCCTTCGCCAGTTCACTGTTTTTATCCTTCCAGGTGTATGCCAGACCAGCTATAAATCTTCCCACGGAAGATCAAGGACCCAAAATGTAGAATTGAGATCGTTGGATGATGGAGTTGATGTGAAGGAGGGCGGAGTATGGTGAAATGGAGACTTAAAATATAATCTTACCAAGTAACACAATCTTAGGCCGTGTAAAAGTCACGCAAAACGTATAATGACACAAGGACAACTAATGAGACTTGAGGAAAGAGGCCATTAAACTCCAGTAAAATGAAACACAAATGTTTGAAAAAAAAAAGTGCGTGCGTGTCGTCATTGACTATATTTTAACTGACAGAAACTGGAAGTCCTGTGTCTTGAACTCAAAAGCAAAGCCAGGAGCAGACTGTTCAACAGATCGCACTCCACTGGCAGCCAAGCTCAGACTGAAACGCTACAGAAGATTCACAAACAGCATTGACCAAAAATTGGATGCGGAAAGATTACTCAATGAAAAGATTGCTGAAACTTATCGCATAGAAACAAATAATAGATTTGAAGCTGTCAATCAGGAATGGTCATCTACAGAGAAGACGCCAAATGAAATTTGAGAGGCCATGAAAGAAAGATGGACATGTGGTGAAAGAGTTTCTGGCAAATAAAAGAAAAAAAAGAAAAAAAGAAGAAAGCATATGTTAATGATGATGTCATTGAACTGATGGAACAGCGAAAACAGGCCAAAAATGCAGATCTTGAGAGATGCAAAAACACTTAAAAGAGTATTACAGACCAAAATTAGACAGGAAAGGAAAGAGTGGCTAGACCAAGAATGCAGCAAGATTAACGATTTAATGCAGCAAAGAAGTCAAAAGAACTAACAGACACGTAAAGTAAAGACAAAAGAATACAAACCACAACAGTTATGTATCAATGACAAGGACGGAAAAACTTTAACAGATCCATATGATGTTCTGAGCAGATGGTATGATTATGGCAGCGACCTCTTCAGTGACGACACAAAGAACAATCTCCACAAGTTGACACTGAAATCGATTCAGTACAAAAAAAAGCCCGCATTCCTCAAAAGTGAAATTGAAGCAGCAATCAAAAGCATAAAAGATAGAAAATCACCAGGACTGAATAACATACCAATAGAGATGATCATGAAAAGTGAATCAGAAGCAATAAAGACAGATCACATTTTATGCAGTTTAATCTGGGAAATTCAGCAGTGGCCAGACGACTGGGAAAAAAACAAAAATTCATTATGTTGCACCAAAGTGGAGACACAAGGAACTGTGGAAACAACCGAAACATTGCCCTGATAAGTCACACCAGCAAGGTCCTACTAATAATAATACTAAACCGACTGAAACAGAAAATCGAAGAAGAAATGTCAGAGGTTCATGCCGGCTTTAGAAGCAATAGAGGAACCAGTGACATGCTCTTCATCATGCAAATTCTGATGAAAAGAATAAGAGTTGAATACGGCGAAGATGGGCAAAAGATGGAGCTTTACATGACGTTCATTGATTACAGTAAAGCATTTGACACCGTAAAGCATAAAGCATGAGTACCTCTTCCAAACCGTGAACAAAATGGGTTTCCCAAGGCACTCGGTCACACTGCTAATCAACGACTACACAGACCAGCAGGCCACGAAAAAATGGAACAGACAACACTGCAGATTCTTCCCAATCCAGAAGGGAGTCAGGCAAGGATGTATACTCTTACCACAGCTGTTCAGCTTGTACACAGAACAGGTAATGAGAGAGGCAGAGATTGAAGAACTTGGTTTAAAGACTGGCGGGGAGGAAATTCACAAATCTGAGGTCTGTGGATGACACTGCTCTCGGATCAGGCTGCAAAGACAATAAGCAAACAATCATTGACAAAGTATATGAAGCGACAAGTCGCCGTGGTGTAGTGGTTAACGCAACGGACTACCGACTGGAAAGTTGTGGGTTCGAATCCCCATCAGTACCTTCAAAAATATAATTATCATTGTGGGGGGGTTTCGGCTCTAACCGGCTCCGACCCAGAGTTGGGCGTGCTATGGGCTCATGGGGAAGACTGGAACCGCACAATCGAGTCTCATCCACTTCGTGGATGCGTCATTGAAGGTGTTGCTCAAATCTTCTGACCAACACCGTAGATGTCTGTATCTCTCGGGCCTGGTTGACGCCAGGATATATTATGATAGTAACCGTAGAGTACAATCCTGTCACGGAGTCTCAATCGTAGATGGAACTCCATAGCATCATAATTATCATCCACATCGACATCATCATCATTGCATAATGAAAACTGTTTCAGCTTCTGTGGCCATTAAAGTGGCGTAGAAAATGGGACGAAAAAGGTTGTTGGAGTGAGAAGAACTGCATTCCTAAACCTCAAGGCAAAGAAGATGGAGGTAATGCATATCGGTGGATCCATGGATGAAAACATTTCAGTCGATGGAGAACCCCGTGAAGTTGTACAACATTTCAAATGCCTTGGGTCACACAAGTCAGCTGATGCCACATGTAGCAAAGACATCAAAGCAAGAACTGCCCAAGGCAAGCAAAGAATGGTCCATCTTACCAACATTTGGAAAGACAGATATTTAGGAAATGAGCTCAAACTTAAAATACTGCGGACACTGATTTGGCCTGTTATGTTATATGGAAGTGAAAGATGCACTCTTAAAGCTGCAGATGAAAACAGAATCAAAAGTGCAGAGATATGATTCTACAGAAGACTCCTAAGAATAAGCTGGACTGAAAGACGAACAATCCAAATCATTCTGGAAGAATTGAACCAACAACCTGAACTTTTCGGCCTGGTTAGGAAAAGGAAAATAAAATACCTTGGACATGCTATGAGACATCAGAGTTGCCATGTAATGAAGACTGTGGCCCAGAGCAAAATGGAGGGCAAGAGACGACAAGGAAGACCGCCGAATTGCTATGTAGAGAACATAGCCAAGTGCACGAAGTTGCCGAAAGGTGAAATCTGCAGGACTGTAGACAGAAAGGGATGGAGACAGCTAACGGGGCATGTATCAGCGGCTACCAGCAAGCATGATGTAGCTGACAAGTGAACAGGTGCGTGTCAACGTTTTAATGAAATACTTCAATGAGAGGGTCTCTGTGAAAACAAACTGAACGAGGTAAATAATAAAAATTGGAAAAAGGATCATTAAACCCAGAATGAAGTAAAACATACCAAGTGGGTAGGTGTGACTACCCTAGCGACATTTACTATACATTGGATACAGCAGCAGTGTGTAGAATTCTCCATGTTGATCGAACTGATCTGTTTGTCCTAATCTTCCAGAAGATCTGGACTCAGTGTCCACTCGTAGTCTAGAACATCTGGACTCAATGTCCACTCGTAGTTATCAATAAACAAGATATGTGGGGACACCACTTGGTGGTTGCTTGGATATCAAATTATTTACCAGATACTGTTATTGTGTGTGTGTGTGTGTGTGTGTGTGTGTGTGTGTGTGTGTGTGTGTGTGTGTGTGTGTGTGTGTGTGTGTGTGTGTGTGTGTGTGTGTGTGTGTATCTTAAAATCTAAATCATGTGATCACGTAGAAGAGTACCCGAGTGAAATGGTGTACCTTGGGCCTAGTCACGGTTTGAGAGACAAACTAACCTGATGAAAGTACAGACTACATGGTTGAGGCACTGTCATGGTGCACCTTCTTTGTGTGTGTTTGCGCCTGTACGTTTGTTTTGGGGTTGTTGTTTTTTTTTCTTTTGCTTGTTTGTTGTGTTTATGATAGTGTAAATAAAACTTGACTTGATTTTGTCAATCCGGCTTGGTTTGTTGTGTTTGATAGTGTAAATAAAACTTGACTTGATTTTGTCAATCCGGCTTCTTGGGGTTCAGTCTGTTGAGTTACTATGTCCATGCGGTAACAGGGTAGGGTTAAATCTGAGGAGGTTGTTGTTGTTGCTGTTGTTGTTGCTGTTGTTGCTACTGTTCAGATCTTAGCACGGTCTGACAAAATCATGTACAGTTAGGTCATAAAAGTTGTTGTATAATGCACATGAAACTTGTTGAACGCAAATTGTGCACACTATCATACAATTTTAACACGCTGGAAGAGACATCTAACATAACTATTGCAAAGAAAGGGAAGAGTTAAGTATCAACAGAATTGTAATGAAAATATATTTCAACATTTTCATCACGTGGACCACACATTATTACAGCGATGCAGTTTGACACTGTGCGTGCTCATAAAGACAAATGATCAATAAGCATACAAACAAAGGCAGCCTTGCATTAGTACGCTACTTATTGTTTTAGATCTTTCTGCTGTCTTTGGCACCGCTGACTACACAATCCTCTCTCAACTGGAGCACACATCTGGAATCTGTATTTTGTCAAACCTGTCAACTGCTTTCAGTCAGTCATGGTAAATGAGTCTACTTTCCAGCCGGTTAAACTCGCATATGGAGTCCCCCAAGGCTTATACTTGGGCCAGTCCTCTTCACACTCTACACCTCACACTCTACACCTCACCTCTTGTCAATGTCTTCAGTCAGCGCAACATCTATCTATGCTGATGACTCCCATCTCTACAACAGTGCACTCCGTAAAATGTTTCAGCTCTTATTTCCGAAGCTTCTGACTGTTCGGTTGAGATACTGAACTAGATGATACAAAAGAAGCTGTAGTTGAGTGCATATAAGACTGAAGCAGTGCTAACTGGAAGCAAGCACAAGCATTCCACTGTAAACGTTTGTTCTGTCCAACTAGGGTACAACATTATTGTACTTCCTGATTCAGAGAGTAACCTTGGCCTTGTTCTTGATGTTCATCTCTCTATGCAGAAATATATCATCCAAACATGTCAGTCGTGTTACTGATAACTGTGACGTTTCAGTTTTGTTTGTCGTTATCTATCAACTTCAAGAGCATCTAAACTCGCGACTTCTCTGATCTTGACTCGTACCGATTTTTGTGACTCTCTATTCTCTGGCTTACCGCTTGTTCTGTCATATGCCTCCACAGCCAGTATTCACAATTCTCTGACCTGTCTTGCCCTTCGTAAGAAAAGCATGATCATCGCTTGATTCACTTTCTTCACTAGTCGCCTAAGTCAAAGATTTTCATCAAAATCAATGTATTATGCTACAAATGTATCAGTGATATAGCAACTATTTATCTTTGCGACCACCTCTGGGTATACATCCCTGCCGACCTCTCCGTTCTGTTTCTATACTACTTGTTTACAAATTCCTCGATACATCTGTACAGGTTTTCCATAGCGGGTGGCCACTCTTTTTGTCTGTATCTGGTCCGTATAACTAGAACGAACTTCCCTTGTCTCTTCTACAGTCACATGTTCCCTTCAAATCTAATTTGAAGACATACCCTCTTGCCCAGCAGTGATTTCCACCCTAAGTGCTCACCTTTTCGTCCTACCCCGCTTCTGTCCTCCCCTCCTAGTTTGTGTGTTTTTGTACCCTCGAGTATTAGTCACTGTGAGTGAATACTTTGGTGGACGATAAAAGTGCGCGCTTTGATTTGATTTACATTGTATATATCAAGATTTGATGCCGTTTAAATGTCGTTGTTATTGTTACTACATCACTGGGAGGTATTTTCTTAACATTGGTAATAGATGTCATACCATATATCAAGGATATGTATGTTCAAAACGATAGTATTAGAAATCATACCATCAATCACTGAGACGTAAATCTGAACACAATGGTAATAAAGGTCATACCATATATCACTGAGATGTATTATCTGAACACTGTGGTAATAAAGGTCATGCCATATATCACTGAGAGGTATTATCTGAACACTGTGGTAATAAAGGTCATACCACATATCACTGAGAGGTATTATCTGAACACTATTGTAATAAAGGTCATACCACATATCACAGAGGTATTATCTGAACACTATTGTAATAAAGGTCATACCACATATCACTGAGAGGTATTATCTGAACACTGTGGTAATAAAGGTCATACCATATATCACTGAGAGGTATTATCTGAACACTGTGGTAATAAAGGTCATACCACATATCACTGAGAGGTATTATCTGAACACTATTGTAATAAAGGTCATACCACATATCACTGAGAGGTATTATCTGAACACTATTGTAATAAAGGTCATACCATATATCACTGAGAGGTATTATCTGAACACTGTGGTAATAAAGGTCATACCACATATCACTGAGAGGTATTATCTGAACACTATTGTAATAAAGGTCATACCATATATCACTGAGAGGTATTATCTGAACACTGTGGTAATAAAGGTCATACCACATATCACTGAGAGGTATTATCTGAACACTATTGTAATAAAGGTCATACCACATATCACTGAGAGGTATTATCTGAACACTGTGGTAATAAAGGTCATACCATATATCACTGAGAGGTATTATCTGAACACTATTGTAATAAAGGTCATACCATATATCACTGAGAGGTATTATCTGAACACTATTGTAATAAAGGTCATACCATATATCACTGAGAGGTATTATCTGAACACTGTGGTAATAAAGGTCATACCACATATCACTGAGAGGTATTATCTGAACACTGTGGTAATAAAGGTCATACCATATATCACTGAGAGGTATTATCTGAACACTGTGGTAATAAAGGTCATACCACATATCACTGAGAGGTATTATCTGAACACTGTGGTAATAAAGGTCATACCATATATCACTGAAAGGTATTATCTGAACACTGTGGTAATAAAGGTCATACCACATATCACTGAGAGGTATTATCTGAACACTATTGTAATAAAGGTCATACCACATATCACTGAGAGGTATTATCTGAACACTGTGGTAATAAAGGTCATACCATATATCACTGAGAGGTATTATCTGAACACTGTGGTAATAAAGGTCATACCACATATCACTGAGAGGTATTATCTGAACACTATTGTAATAAAGGTCATACCACATATCACTGAGAGGTATTATCTGAACACTGTGGTAATAAAGGTCATACCACATATCACTGAGAGGTATTATCTGAACACTATTGTAATAAAGGTCATACCACATATCACTGAGAGGTATTATCTGAACACTATTGTAATAAAGGTCATACCATATATCACTGAGAGGTATTATCTGAACACTGTGGTAATAAAGGTCATACCTTATATCACTGAGAGGTATTATCTGAACACTGTGGTAATAAAGGTCATACCACATATCACTGAGAGGTATTATCTGAACACTATTGTAATAAAGGTCATACCACATATCACTGAGAGGTATTATCTGAACACTGTTGTAATAAAGGTCATACCACATATCACTGAGAGGTATTATCTGAACACTATTGTAATAAAGGTCATACCATATATCACTGAGAGGTATTATCTGAACACTGTGGTAATAAAGGTCATACCATATATCACTGAGAGGTATTATCTGAACACTGTTGTAATAAAGGTCATACCATATATCACTGAGAGGTATTATCTGAACACTGTTGTAATAAAGGTCATACCACATATCACTGAGAGGTATTATCTGAACACTGTGGTAATAAAGGTCATACCATATATCACTGAGAGGTATTATCTGAACACTGTTGTAATAAAGGTCATGCCATATATCACTGAGAGGTATTATCTGAACACTATTGTAATAAAGGTCATACCACATATCACTGAGAGGTATTATCTGAACACTATTGTAATAAAGGTCATACCACATATCACTGAGAGGTATTATCTGAACACTATTGTAATAAAGGTCATACCATATATCACTGAGATGTATTATCTGAACACAATGGTAATAAAGGTCATACCATTATATCACTGAGAGGTATTATCTGAACACTATGGTAATAAAGGTCATACACTTATATCACTGAGAGGTATTATCTGAACACTATGTAATAAAGGTCATACCACATATCACTGAGAGATTAGATCTGAACACTATGTAATAAAGGTCATACCAATATCACTGAGATGTATTATCTGAACACAATGGTAATAAAGGTCATACCATATATCACTGAGAGATAGATCTGAACACTATGGTAATAAAGGTCATACCATATATCACTGAGAGTAATGTATATCTGAACACTTGGTAATAAAGGTCATACCATATATCACCGAGAGGTACATGTATTCTCTGAACACTGTGGTAATAAAGGTCATACCATTATCACCGAGAGGTACATGTATTCTCTGAACACTGTGGTAATAAAGGTCATACCATTTATCACCGAGAGGTACATGTATTCTCTGAACACTGTGGTAATAAAGGTCATACATTTATCACCGAGAGGTACATGTATTATCTGAACACTATGGTAATAAAGGTCATACAATTTATCACCGAGAGATACATGTATTATCTGAACACTATTGTAATAAAGGTCATACAATTTATCACCGAGAGTACATGTATTATCTGAACACTGTGTAATAAAGGTCATACCATTTATCACCGAGAGGTACATGTATTATCTGAACACTGTGGTAATAAAGGTCATACCATTTATCACCGAGAGGTACATGTATTTTCTGAACACTTGGTAATAAAGGTCAACATAATTATAGCACTGAGAGGTACATGTATTCTCTGAACACTTGGTAATAAAGGTCAAACCATAATTATAGCACTGAGAGGTACATGTATTCTCTGAACACTGTGGTAATAAAGGTCAAACCATAATTATAGCACTGAGAGTACATGTATCTCTGACTATCGAAACAATGTCATACATGTACCACCGAGTATTTTCTGAACATTAGGTAATGGGGTATCTTGTAATACTGCAGTAAAGACCTTACATCACTGGGGATGTATTTTCTGAACACTTGGTAAGAATACATACCTGACATCTGATCTTACAATAGAGAGTTTTATGGAAACGAAATATAACCGACATATGTCATCAAATTTATGAACCACAATGTCATTTCCTCCAAAGACAGTTGTCATTTTAGAAAGCCTGCTGATCGTTTCGAAAACATATTCCTACATCACACAAGACTAAATGTTGTTTTGTTTTGTTTTTCTAAATGAACATTTGCATGTTTTAAAAATATACTTGTTATCAAGACAATATTTGTTACAAGTATATCGGGTATAAATGTCATCTGAATCCACCATAGCTTGATCTCTTTTATCTTTTGTATTGTAAAAACATTCAGTTCAAGTCATGTACCGATTCTTGATTTCGTGTCACACAACAGGTTTGCTGTTTGCTATCTTGCGTCAGAACATCATGATGAACTCTCAAGAAATAGGTTTCTTGTCACTGATTTTTTCCTGAAACACTGGCTGCAAAGAGTGTAAAACTCCATACAGCTCATACTCACCCTCAGTGCTGGTACACAGCTCACCAGCAGCCTTTCCATTCTGACACCGTGAGACAGTACCCAGTGTAAACTGACAGTCTCTGAGTCTAAACTCTGTCCCCTGGCAGTTAACGTTAGTTGTCCAGAAAGGTCCAGTGCTGGAGTAATAGTAATAATGATTGAAGAGGAAATGTTCGTAAGCTTTTTCATATTCAAATCCCAGTTCTCTGCAGAAGACTTTGGCGTCGTTATCATCCCAACCATCACTACAGATGCGGCCAGTGACATTCATGAACTCAATCGTAACTTCTCCTGTGTTGTTGGTTCCTGGGCTTCCCGCCAGAGTGTAGGTATATGCTGTAAGATAAATCACCACAAAGACTGTAGCTATATGCTGTAAGATAAATCACTACACACACTGTAGCTATATGCTGTAAGATAAATCACCACACACACTGTAGCTATATGCTGTAAGATATACCACCCCAAAGACTGCAGCTAAAAGCTGTAAGAAAAATCACCACAAAGGCTGTAGCTATAAGCTGTAACATAAATCACCACACAGACTGTAGCTATATGCTGTAACATAAATCACCACACAGACTGTAGCTATATGCTGTAAGATAAATCACCACACAGACTGTAGCTATAAGCTGTAAGATAAATCACACACAGACTGTAGCTATAAGCTGTAAGATAAATCACCACACAGACTGTAGCTATAAGCTGTAAGATAAATCACCATACAGACTGTAGCTATATGCTGTAAGATAAATCACCACACAGACTGTAGCTATATGCTGTAAGATAAATCACCACACAGACTGTAGCTATAAGCTGTAAGATAATTCAAACACAGACTGTAGCTATAAGCTGTAAGATAAATCACCACGCAGACTGTAGCTATATCAGTATATGCTGTAAGATAAATCACCACGCAGACTGTAGCTATAAGCTGTAAGATAAATCACCACACAGACTGTAGCTGTATGCTGTAAGATAAATCACCACGCAGACTGTAGCTATATGTTGTAAGATAAATCACCACACAGACTGTAGCTATATGCTGTAAGATAAATCACCACACAGACTGTAGCTATATGCTGTAAGATAAATCATCACACAGACTGTAGCTATATGCTGTAAGATAAATCATCACACAGACTGTAGCTATATGCTGTAAGATAAATCACCACACACACTGTAGCTATATGATGTAAGATAAATCACCACACAGACTGTAGCTATATGCTGTAAGATAAATCACCACACAGACTGTAGCTATATGCTGTAAGATAAATCACCACACAGACTGTAGCTATATGCTGTAAGATAAATCACCACACAGACTGTAGCTATATGTTGTAAGATAAATCATCACACAGACTGTAGCTATATGCTGTAAGATAAATCACCACACAGACTGTAGCTATATGTTGTAAGATAAATCACCACACGGACTGTAGCTATGAGCTGTGAGATAGATCACCACAAAGACTGTAGCTATATGATGTGAGATAGATCACCACACAGACTGTAGCTATATGTTGTAAGATAAATCACCACAAAGACTGTAGCTATATGATGTGAGATAGATCACCACACACACTGTAGCTATATGTTGTAAGATAAATCACCACACAGACTGTAGCTATATGTTGTAAGATAAATCATCACACAGGCTGTAGCTATATGATGTAAGGTAATTCAAACACAGACTGTAGCTATAAGCTGTAAAATAAATCACCACAAAGACTGTAGCTATATGTTGTAAGGTAATTCTAACACAGACTGTAACTATATGCTGTAAGGTAATTCAAACACAGACTGTAGCTATATGCTGTAAGGTAATTCTAACACAGACTGTAGCTATATGCTGTAAGGTAATTCAAACACAGACTGTAGCTATATGCTGTAAGGTAATTCTAACACAGACTGTAGCTATATGCTGTAAGGTAATTCAAACACAGACTGTAGCTATATGCTGTAAGGTAATTCAAACACAGACTGTAGCTATTATTATTATTATTATTAAGGGCATTTAGAGCGCCTAATCTTTCTGGAAAGCCCTAAGCGCTTACAAACTGTACAATATACATTACATCGAACATAGAAACATAGGCCTAATATAATTTTCATCATACATGGCGGACCTCTGTCACTCCATCCCACAAGCACATACACACCGTTAATAATATCAAATATTAGTACCTACTCTCTGGCACACACACACATATCCTCCTCCCACCCCGAGACATATCTATAGGCGCACAGCAATAACATACACAGAAGCACGCTAGCGCGCAGACAGCATAGCTCTTTTAGGTTAATAAATTTCAGAGAGGAAAGAGATGCGTTTTCAAGCCAGATTTAAATGACTGAAGACTTGTTTTGTGCCTCAGCGGGTAGGGAAGTGAATTCCATGAGGAAGGGGCTTGAAAAGAAAAGGATCGCTCACCATATGATTTTGTTCGAAAAGTTGGGATTCGAAATAAGCGGGTATCGGCTGAGGTACGAAGATGACGAGATGGAACGTATAGTTGAAGATATTCAGACAGGTAAGAGGGAATAGAATTGTCGAAGTATCTGAAGCACTGAACAGCAATTTTATGTTGGATCCTTTTCAACACAGGTAACCAATGCAAGTCTTGGAGAAGAGGAGAGACATGCTGAAATTTGGAAGACCGAAATACTAGCCGAGCGGCATGGTTCTGTACTTTCTGAAGTTTGTCAAGGAGCTGTTTTGGGGAACCAGACAGAAGGGAATTACAATAGTCAAGACGAGAAAGAACGAAAGCACAAACTAATATTTTAGTAGCTTCGAGAGTAAGGAGATGACGGATGGAACCTATTCTACGAAGTTCAAGGTAACAGACACGACAGATGTTTGAGACATGCTGCTGAAAGTTAAGAGTGTTGTCGATGGTGACACCTAGATTCTTAACTTTTTGGGAGAGGGTGATGTCTGTCCCATTCAGTGATATGGAAGATGGAATTAAGTCACAGTTGAGAAGTTTTTTAGGAGTAATGAAAATCATTTCAGTTTTGTCTTGGTTTAGTTGTAATTTGTTGCAAGTCATCCAGTCTTTCACGTCGGAAATGCAGGCTTTAGTGGTTTGTACGATGTTGTTTACATTAGAGATGGGACCAGAATTGTAAATTTGATTGTCATCTGAGAAGCTATGATGTGATACAGAATGGCGGAGAATAATATTTGCGAGAGGCTGCGTGTACAAAACAAAGAGAACTGGACCCAGGACGGATCCTTGAGGAACGCCATATCTGAGGGCTGAGGGAGGTGAGGGCAAGCCATTTACAGATACAGTCTGTGTGCGGTCAGAGAGATATGACTGAAACCAGGAGAGAGCGGAGCCAGAAATTCCGTAGCAGTTGTGGAGGCGCCAAAGCAGTATCTCATGGTCTATAGTGTCGAAGGCAGCAGACAAATCTAAGAGAGAGAGAAGAGAAATGTCACCATCATCAAGGGATGTCAGAAGATCGTTCACAATTTTCAATAAAGCAGTTTCAGTGCTATGTCCTGATCTATATGCTGACTGATTGGGATATAATAAATGGTTTGATTCAAGATGTTCTAGAAGTTGGTGTAAAATAATTTTTTCAGTTACCTTGGAAAGAAAGGGGAGATTGGAGACAGGCCGGTAGTTTTTGAGAATATCTGGATCAAGAGAAGGTTTCTTTAGGAGAGGTTTGACAATAGCTGATTTGAATGAGCTTGGGAAGATGCCTGACACCAGTGAATGATTGATGACAGATGTAAAGAATGGGAGTAGAGTATCCAAACATTGTGTCAAAACAGAAGCCGGGAGGGGGTCTAATTCACTGGTTTTGATAGCAGAGTCCTTGATAGTTTTCTTCACAAAAGACTCAGAGACAGGCTGAAAGGATGTCAGTGGACAGCCAGAGAAGGTTGGTTCAGGCATTGAAAGAGGAGGGGTATTTTGCGAATCGAGACTATCACGAATGTCAAAAAGTTTCCCATTAAAGAAGTTAGAGAATGCTAGAGGAAGGTCAGCAGGTGGAACATGAGAAGGTATAGGGCTGTTTTTAGTTTTACAGAGAAGAGTGTTAGTAATGTTGAAGAGCTGTTTAAAAGTTGTGGCAGACGTAATTTTAGCATTATAGAATGAAACCTTTGCACTATGGACAAGTTTATCAAATGCTTTCTTTGCAGACTGGAAGGATTGTTTATGCACAGTTGATTTGTGTTTGATCATCCGTCTCTCAGCACGTCTTCTCTCACGCTTGGCAGCCTGGAGCTGAGGTCCAGCGGCAGCATACCAGGGTGAAGGGGGACGATGAGAGACCTTCCTTTGGGTGGTTGGAGCATGCTGATCGAGGCAATTGCGGAGGACAGCGTCAAGATCGTCGGCAGAAGTTGGCTGAGAATTGAGGAGTTGGGAATGGAGGTTGCTGTTGAACGATGGAAAGTCGATGGTTGACAGGTTTCTGGCCATGACGTAGATTTGACGTGGAGGAGGTTTTGATAGTTGAAGTTGGCTCAGGATGCAGTAGTGGTCAGAAGGGAGAGTTTGAATGACATCAGTGGACTGGAGGATATTTTCACTGTCTCTGTGTACAAGCCAGTCTAGTGTATGTCCTTTAATGTGGGTTGGAGTTTGGATGGCTTGAGTTAGGTCGAAGGTGTTGAGTAACTCGGTAGTCTTTGCAGTCAGATTGTTGGAGGGTACGTCGTAGTGGATGTTGAAGTCGCCGGTCAGAATTAAAGATCCTTTCAGATTGTTGCAGTATTCTAAGAGGTCATGAAATTGGTCAACAAAATCAGAGTCAGACAGATGGTTCTTTCTGTTTGGTGGTGGTCTGTAGAGGCAGAAAATGTGGGCGCAAGATTGAGGAAAAGACAGAGTCAGTTGTACAAGTTCAAATGAGGAGTGGTGGAAGGGAAAGCCGGACACAGTAGAAACATATGGCAGAAGGGGAGAAGCAATGACGAGAGCGATGCCACCTCCACGGGATGCTGTAAGGTAATTCAAACACAGACTGTAGCTATATGCTGTAAGATCAATCACTACACAGAGTGTAAGATAAATCACCACACAGACTGTAGCTATAAGCTGTAAAATAAATCATCACACAGACTGTAGCTATATGGTGTAAGATATATCACTCACAGACTGTACCTATAAGCTGTAAGATAAATCACCACAAAGACTGTAGCTAAATACTGTAAGATAAACCATCACAAAGACCGTAGCCATAAGCTGTAAGATAAATCACCACAAAGACTGTAGCTAAATACTGTAAGATAAACCATCACAAAGACCGTAGCCATAACCTGTAAAGACAAATCACAACACAGACTGTAGCTATATGCCTAGGTTAATCACGCAGACTATAGCTATGTGACGTAAGACAAATCACCACACAGACTATAGCTATGTGACGTAAGACAAATCACCACACAGACTGTAGCTATGTGACGTAAGACAAATCACCACACAGACTATAGCTATGTGACGTAAGACAAATCACCACACAGACTGTAGCTATGTGACGTAAGACAAATCACCACACAGACTATAGCTATGTGACGTAAGACAAATCACCACACAGACTGTAGCTATGTGACGTAAGACAAATCACCACACAGACTATAGCTATGTGACGTAAGACAAATCACCACACAGACTGTAGCTATATCACATCTTTCAGCCATGGAAAGTTAGCTGCTGAACGTAAGCCTTCCCCAGCTACTTCCATTCATTTTGTTCCAGTTCTTTTCCTCTCCAGTTCTTGTCATATCCTTCTAGCTTGTCTCTCCATCTAGTTTTTTGTCTTCCTGTATTGTGAGTCTCTTGGTGTCCAGAACGTGGTTTTTGTTGTCCAACGATTGTCATTCTCCGGGTGAGATGTCCTGCCCAGTTCCATTTCAGTTTGTCGATGGTTTCCAGGAGGCTTGCACTTTTGTTTCTTCTCTGATCCACTGAGAGGTTTTGCGTTCTTTCCAGGTGATACCAAGCATGCTTCTTTCATGTGATCGCTTCGTGGTTCTTCGTTTCAAAGCCAGTTTTTCGTTAGGTTGCACGTTTCTGCCAAGTCGTTAGGTTGCACGTTTCTGCAACGTAGATGACTGTGGGCAAAACGCATTGGTGGTAAACTTTTCGTTTCAGGACAGTTGAAATTTTGTCATTCTTGAAAACCGAACTGGTTCTTCCAAACGCTTGCCAGTGAAGGATTAGCCTATGTTTGATTTCTTCCTCTTTGGGGGATGATTCTGCTGAGATGCATTGACCTTAGGAGATGTAATGGTCGACCATTTCTAGCTCTTCATTTTCGATTGTTACTTTTCCGTCTAGGTCTTCGATGTAGTTGTTGACCATAATTTTTTGTTTTCTTGACGTTTGTTGACGTTTGCTGTTAGTCCTCCTTTTTCGCTGTAATCAATTACTTAATTCAGCATATTTTGCAGTTGCTTGAGACTGTCTGCAAAGATGATGTCATCAGCAAACCTGAGGTGATTGATGTATTCTCCAACTTTTCTAATGCCTTTTCAGACCAGTTAAGTTTGCGAAAGACCATTTCGGGGCAACCTGTAAACAATATAGGGGAGCTTGTGCCTCTCTGTCTTACTCCTTTCTGTAGATTGAATGGCTCAGAGTCTTTGTGTAGCCGAACGACTTGGCATATCTGTAGATATGCTGAAGGACGTTTAAATATACGGGATCAACGCCTTGTTGTCTGACTGTTTTAATCACTTTGCAAATCTCTACAGAATCGAAAGATTTGAGGTAGTCAATTAGCCCTTTGACGAGGGGCTTTCAGTATTCATTGCAGTCTTCAATTACTTGTGCAGTCGTCTGAAGATGGTCGTTTGTTGAGAAGTCTTTCCTGAAATCGGCTTGTTTTTTAGGTTGGTTTTCCTCAAGGACGTTTGAGACTGATCGTGATGACTTTGGTGAAAATCTTGTAGACACAACTTTGGAAGCTAATAAGGCGGTAATTGGATAGGTCCTTTAGTTACCTTTCTCATGAAGGAGAACTGTTATTGTATGATTCCAGTCTTCCGGTGTTTTGCTTTGTCTCAGACATTTGTTGAAAAGTTTAGCAAGCTTGCCCTTGAAGACATTGCAAGCTTCCTTGAGGAGGTCAACGGTAATGTTGTCTGGACCGGGTGCTTTTCCTTTCTTTGATTGTTTATCGGCGAGTTCCACCTCCAAAGGTATTATTTCTGAAAAGTTGTCAAATTCATGGCTAGTCTCATGGTTGGCTTGCACTTGGGGCACAAGGTTTGAAGAGTAAAGATGGTTGTAGAACTCTTGTGCATGTTTAACAATTCTGTCTCTGTCGATTGTTACTTCTGCATTTGCTTCCTGGATTCCAGTGATTTGAAATCTACCGGGGCTGAGTTTCTTCTTCGTCGTTTTGAAGCCCCTTCCTTGATCTCTGATGTCACTGATGATCTCTGTCGTGTGTCTTCGTTGGTGTTCTCTTTGTTTCCTTTGGATTAACTTGTTCAATTCTGCCGCTTCTATTATTTCCCTGTCTGTTGTTGTTTTCAATTATTTCCCTGTCTGTTGTTGTTTTCAATTATTTCCCTGTCTGTTGTTGTTTTCAATTATTTCCCTGTCTGTTGTTGTTTTCAATTATTTCCCTGTCTGTTGTTGTTTTCAATTATTTCCCTGTCTGTTGTTGTTTTCAATTATTTCCCTGTCTGTTGTTGTTTTCAATTATTTCCCTGTCTGTTGTTGTTTTCTATTATTTCCCTGTCTGTTGTTGTTTTCTATTATTTCCCTGTCTGTTGTTGTTTTCTATTATTTCCCTGTCTGTTGTTGTTTTCTATTGTTTCCCTGTCTGTTGTTGTTTTCTATTATTTCCCTGTCTGTTGTTGTTTTCTATTATTTCCCTGTCTGTTGTTGTTTTCTATTATTTCCCTGTCTGTTGTTGTTTTCTATTGTTTCCCTGTCTGTTGTTGTTTTCTATTATTTCCCTGTCTGTTGTTGTTTTCTATTGTTTCCCTGTCTGTTGTTGTTTTCTATTGTTTCCCTGTCTGTTGTTGTTTTCTATTATTTCCCTGTCTGTTGTTGTTTTCAATTTCTTCTTTTCTTCATCAGATCTTTGGTTTCTTGTAAGAATTTGCATTTGCTGGATTGAATATTCGTTTTGTGTTTTCTCACTGTTCCAACTAGGGCGTCATGATGGAATTGCAGAGGTTAGAGACATTGACGTCCTTGTTTTCATTATCAGCTTCTGCCAAAAATTGGTCACAGTATTTCAGTTCCAGTTGGAATGCTGGGAGGAGTATTGGATCGACACGAAGAGGTTGTAATTTTTGATAGAATAGTTTGCTCCCTTCTAATCTGGTGTTGATTCTGATTTTGCATCTCACCATTCTATGGTCGCTTCCAAAGTTAACTTGGCTGATGACTTGAACGTCCGTGACACCGCAGGTTTTGTCCATCAGGACTTAATCTATTTTGTTGTGGGTAAAGAAGAAGAAATATGTTTAGAAGCTCTGCATGCGAGTCTGGCAGCACTATTCTGGATTCTTTCTATTCAATAGATATTTCGCGAGGCCAAATAAAAGAGAATTTAAGTCATCCAACCTCGACAGGACAAACTCCCGACACAGACTGCAGCTATATGCTGCAAGATAAACCACCACACAGACTGCAGCTCTCTGCTGTAAGATAAATCACCACACAGACTGCAGCTCTCTGCTGTAAGAGAAATCACCACACAGACTGCAGCTCTCTGCTGTAAGAGAAATCACCACACAGACTGCAGCTCTCTGCTGTAAGACAAATCACCACACAGACTATAGCTATGTGGTGTAAGATAAATCACCACACAGACTGTAGCTACGTGCTGTAAGATAAATCACCACACAGACTGTAGCTACGTGCTGTAAGATAAATCACCACACAGACTGTAGCTACGTGCTGTAAGATAAGTCACCACACAGACTGTAGCTACGTGCTGTAAGATAAATCACCACACAGACTGTAGCTACGTGCTGTAAGATAAGTCACCACACAGACTGTAGCTACGTGCTGTAAGATAAATCACCACACAGACTGTAGCTACGTGCTGTAAGATAAATCACCACACAGACTCTAGCTACGTGCTGTAAGATAAATCACCACACAGACTGTAGCTACGTGCTGTAAGATAAATCACCACACAGACTGTAGCTACGTGCTGTAAGATAAATCACCACACAGACTCTAGCTACGTGCTGTAAGATAAATCACCACACAGACTGTAGCTACGTGCTGTAAGATAAATCACCACACAGACTGTAGCTACGTGCTGTAAGATAAGTCACCACACAGACTGTAGCTACGTGCTGTAAGATAAATCACCACACAGACTAGCTATATGCTGTAAGATAAATAACAATCAATCTGTAGTGACAGGGCACTTTTTTTTTAAATGGCATCATGATGTTAGTGCACGTGTGTAATTTTTATGAGTGCTGTAACGCCATCTTAACAAAACCGAAACTGTAAGTCACAGTCAGATAAACTGTACTTATAATTATGCTGTAAGAAAAATCATGATGAACCAGAATGTATCTATCTTTAGGCTTTTTCTTCCACTGTGAGCAATTTTTTGTCAGATATATGTGTGCATGTTGTTTGCTCCACACACTACACGTGCTATGTTGTCGCAAGTCTGCATAGTATATCTTCAGTGAGCATAAAGGCCACTGAACTCAGGTCTAGCTGACAGGATCTTTAAACAAATGTTTCACTCGTTCTCTTAGACTTTAAGAAAGCATTTGACCTCATTGATCACAACACCCTTTTTCAAAACTTAATGTGATAGTAATCATAATTCCATTTGTATAGCATGCATAACCCATGTCAATGAATGCTTACTGAACTTTACCTACAAAAAGAAAGATTGCGGGTGGGTTGCCATGTCAATACATTCATGCCGTATAAAGATAGTCAGATACACACACCAACACAGTGTATACAGTAGTTAATCAAAAATGATAACAGATCATTACACGAAACAGGTGGTTTGACACCAGTCTGCAAAATGTATAAGAAAGGATTATGTATGAATCACCTGATAAACAGTCTTTCAGACACAAACACAAATGAAAGCAACCACAAATGCACATGAATATACTCACATGTACATGTATATTCTCACACACGTACATACACTTTAGTAGGTGGGGTACAAGGGCCATACAGTAACGCAGCAAGATCGTTGTTAAGAGGTTTCTGTAATTCTATGTCTGAATTCATTGTTTTTCGTTGAAATTTGTTATTTTATGAAACATTTATGATTTCATTCGTGTTGTATTCAGTCTTTAATTTATTAGCTGAGTTATTATCACTATTACAATGTCAATGCAGCAAGTAGTTATTTTGACAACAATGGTTCGTGAGGATTTATGATGATAATGATGTGCATGCACTGACCTGTAGGAGCTGAGCCATTATAGCAAGCCACAGCCACGTTGTTAGCTGAACACCAAGCCTTGCTGGGTACTTGATGTGAACAAGACGTCAGGTCCGTGTCTGAACTACTGCACGATACTGTCTCCATCATTGGGTGGGAAGTACGACCGAAGGCACCGCAGCACAGATGGTATCCATTGTCGTATCCCAGGTTCTTGCAGGTCACTTCTACATAGGAGAAAAGAACACTTTGTGATTACCTACACTTAATACTTAAATCAAATCATCTGGAATGAAAGGACTTCGTGATTATCTAAACCTTAAAGTTAAAACTTGGATAGACCATGGTTTGGAAGCTGAGGACTGTGACAGACTCAATACAGACGTTACAAAATCGCCCTAGAGTGTCCCTGTGACCTAAACCCACGGAAACTACGCACAAACAGACACACAGATACAGACGCACGAAACAGATTCACACACACACACACACACACACACACACACACACACACACACACACACACACACACACACACACACACACAACACACACACACACGCACACACACGCACTCACACACACTCACACACACACACACACACTCACACACATTCACACTCACACAGAAACACACACACACACACACACACACACACACACACACACACACTCATACTGTAATACACTCATGCACACATACGGACCGTGGTGTCAGCCCTAGTTCACACAATCTTTCGCGTACACCGTTCATGATTCTCTGAGCAGGGCTGGGTCATTCTGGAGTCAAGGCCACGAGATCTGTGGGTCTCGCCCGGGTCATCCTGTGGTCACGTGGCTATACTATTATATAAATCCCGTAAAAGTACACGACTGTCCATCCCTAATTGTTATCACGCTGGGACGTTAATACCACCGAAGAAGAAGCGACTGTCCGTCAGTTTCGTGTGGCCCAAGAAGTGAGAGAGTATTCTACTCGCCAAAATCTTTGTGTCTGCTTGTTACTTATCCTGTCTTCCAGCCACACTCAACATTTACTGTAGACTAGTAAGTGTAAGTGGATTGCTATGTTTTCTTTTGTTGTAGTTGTTGTTGTTGTTGTTGTTGTTTTCTTTCTTTTTGTTTATTTTTTAATTCTTTTTATCATTTTTAAAATATTTTTTCTCTTGTTTTGCATTGGTACTTTTTCTGACTATGGTAAGTTTCAATGTATTGTTTTGTTATGGTTAGGGTACGTTCATACTCAGATACTTCCACTCACGACTGTCGTGCGGACAGACAAAAATCGTGCGGGTGGGAAAAACTTTATTTTACTTGCGCTGCTGAAGATGTTCATACTGCCACAGACACGCACGCACGACCACGCCCGCCAAAAACGTCGTGCGTGCTTGCTACACTTCAGTCGTGCGTGCGGATGGACAGAAGTCGTGAGGGCGAGGCCAACCCTTCTTTTTTTATCACTGGCCATCCTCTGCGCGTTCATACTGAAACGCTTCTGTACGTGTGTGCGGGTCAAGAGACTGTCCTGTGCGGAAGACGAGAAGCTGATTTCCGAAGTCAGGACTCGACCCTTCCTTTGGAACAAGTCTGACAGAAATCATTTCAACAGAGACATGATCGCCGAGCGAGGCATGGAACAACATTGCAAAAGAAATTGGAGGATGTGTGTGTGTGTGTGTGTGTGTGTGTGTGTGTGTGTGTGTGTGTGTGTGTGTGTGTGTGTGTGTGTGTGTGTGGCATGCATGCGTGCGTGTGTGATTATGTGTGCTTGCGTGTGTGTATGTGTGTGTGATTGTGTGTGTGTGTGTGTGTGTCTGTCTGTCTGTCAGTTTTTCTGTCTGTGTGCACTGGGACGGTGTTTGTTCATGAGTATTATGTGAATTTGTGAATGGGTTGTTTGAGTGCTTTTGTAAAGCGTGCGTTTATTATAGGTCTGTGGTGCACAGAAAAACGGCGAGTTGTTCGATGTTTCAGGTTTCTTCTCTTCCACCACCACCACCACCACAAAATCAGCTTCTGTCGCCCCGTCAGTGCCATGTTTACCAGAAAGATAAACAACGCTAGCCTCCCTTCTTCCTCAAGGACGGAAAACGTGCTGATAAGCATGAACACCTTTTCTCACGCGTAGGCAACACACGTTTTTTTCCGTCCGCACTACAGTCGTCAGTGCCAGTATGAACGTAGCCTTATTCTACTGATTTTCAAGCGCTCTCTACTCTTAATATGAACTACGGTGTCATTGAATAATTGTTTTGTTATGTTTTCTTTATTGCATAGGAGTATGACACTTTTTTTCTTTTTACAATAATAGTCTGTGTATTATCTTCTTGTGGTTATTCGGCACATTTTTTTTTTTTATAGTGTCAATGTATTTTGTTTACTGTGCACAATTTTTGGTCCCATTTTGTGCCACCTGGCACAGGTTTTACAATGCATGCGACGATGATGATGATAATGAGGATGATAATCATCATGATGCTATGGAGTTTCTTTTAGGATTGAGACTGCGTAACAGGGGTGTACTCTACGCTTACTATCATAATTTATCATAATATGCATCCTGGCATCAACCAGGCCTGAAAGATAGACAGCTGCGATGTTTATCATAAGATCTGAGCAACACCCTCAATGACGCATCAGTGAAGTGGATGAGACTCAA